>JAMZAV010014857.1:0-12960 GCA_024449915.1 Sweltsa coloradensis | reverse complement strand
GGGGGGAAGCAACCGGAAAAATGCACAGCCAGGAAAATAACAAACAAAAAAAATTTTTTTCATTGTCTTTAAAAATAGGAAACGCTTAAAGTCCCGCCGCGTTTTTGGGATGAGCGTAATTGAGCATTGGCCCCATTGTTATGCAAATTTTTCTTTGTTTTGGGGAAAAAAAATATTATTAAGTTAAAATTTTTTTTAAAATTTAAATAAAATAAAATAAAAAATTAACTTCATTTTTATAATTGTTTTAATTTAATGAATGTTTTAAAAAAAATCTTTTAAATTTGCATTTTTTAAGAAATAATTTCCGATTGCCCCAAAATTTTAAAAACACAAAATTTTTAAGAGTACGCAAAGAGGTGACGCGGCAATCTCAGGGGGGGATGGGGAAAAAAAAACGAGGTACGGGGGGCCGGCCAAAAACCAAACAAAGGGGGGACAGTTTAGAAAAGAGAAACGAGACAATGGTTTTTAGCTCCACCCCGCGTATAAGAAACGATATCCCCGCCCAACGCACGGCCAATGTTTAGTTATGTTTTCGACTGCAAAAAAAAAAAAAACCAATATGATATGAATGAAAAACATGGACCTGACATCGGATTTAAAAATGAACAATGGTAGTTATTATTTTTTTTTTGGGTTGACGTTTCCGCATTGTTTTTTTTTTGTCTCACAATAAGTTACCTAAGTTCATGTATTTGATTTTAAAAAAATAGTAATAATACTATGAAAGTTTTGGGTAATTTCATGATGTCTTCACGTTTCGTTTTGTTTCAAAATTAGTTTTATTTTTTTCTGTAGCTAAAGCATGGGGACAACACAAACAAAAAACATCAGACATTATTACCGGTTTTGTAACAGTTTTTAATCCCGCGTATTTTAATTTATATTTTCCATACGTTTTGATTAAAATTTTTCATTGGCATTAGAAATAGAATTTACTTAAAAGTAGTTTTATTTTTAAATCCGCTAATCAACAATGCACACATTTGAGACACACTAATAGCCCGATTTTGTCTTTATATAGAAAAATCAGACGATTTAATTTTAAACCCCCACCTCCTTTTTTATTCAAAATGAAATTGTGTCACTTCTATGAAGAACAAATTTGAGTTTTTTTTGCAGCGTTTTTAGGGAAATACTCCTGAAATCAATTTTCCCGGAAAACCTCATTTTTATAAATGATTTTATTGAAAAAAAAAAAAAAACTTTCACATTTTGGCCCTTCAGACACCAAAAAACGAATGGATTATTTTTGCCTTTTCACAATAAATGTTCGATTTTTAAAATTGGGAAAGGCGTTTAAAGGGGGATTTGCCTTTTCGAGAAATGTGAAAATTCCTAAAATTTTTAGTGAAAAATATGTGCGTTTAGACATAATGAAAACAAAACCTTAATTTTTTTTTTTTCAAGAAAATCAATTTAAACAAATTTGGGTTGGCAAATAATAAATATTTTTTCATCATTTTGTTGTTTTTAAGAAAGGGTTTTTAAAATAGTGATAAAAAACATATCGTTCACATTTCAGACATAGAGAATGCAGCCCAGCGGTGTTTATTGGGCCCCAAACAAAAATTAGTTTTGAATTCGGAACTGAATAATATTTTAAATTTTCAGTCGATTTCACATATTTTGAGTTTACACTGAAAGATGTTTTGATACTTTTTAAAAAATAAAAAAATAGATAGATATGTTTATAATTCCCCAATAAGAGTGTTATTTCAGTCTGTTAAAACTACCTTTTTAGGGAAAAGGTAGTTCCCGACTGCCAACAGAGGTACCTAAAAGGGTAATGATTCAAAAGGGTCCTGGTTCGATACTACCACTGGCAATCCGGCTCGACATTTTTCTTAGACAAAAATACGAATAAATACATGGCCCCAGAGATTCTCTCGCAAAACTCGTAAATTTTCCCTGAGGCACCTAAGAAACTAAAATCATAATAGTACATCCCTAGGACTAAAACTTGCAGCATTTTTCAATAGCAAAATTGTTTTTTTTCCCCAGAAGTGGAAGGGGCGAGATAATGGATGATAGAGACCATAAAAAAAAATAGTAATTAATTTGAATAATTCAGAAGGACCAGAAAGAAGCTAACAATGTCCAAAATCATTTTTAAATTCATTTATTACGGGAATCGAGTCGAAAAAATTTTAATTTTACAAGTTTTTTTCGGGTTTTTTTCCATAAGGAAAGATCAAAGCCCATTAACCTTTATCGTATAGTAGGATTGTCCAAAACAATACATTTGCGAAAAAAACCCGTCATGGACCTTTAAAAAAAACTTACTTTACGATAAAAATAGTTTACAAAGTTTTTTACTATTTTTCTTTTTATTTTTGTTTGGCTAGGATCTGATCTCGATTAAAATTTTAAAATTTTTTGAGACCCTAGTAATGCAACAAAAATCACTAGCTCTAGCTCATGTAAAAATTTTATAAATAATTTGATCTTGCGTAATGAAAAGTGAAATCATTTAAGCCCCCTAGTTCGCGCATTTGAAATTTTTTGCCGGGGGTTGGACGATACTGGTGCAATGTGCGTAAGAGCTTTTTCATTAGCACTAAACAAATTAAGATCTACGTTTAGAAAGTCCAGATTAGTGGGCCCTACAACAGACGGAGAAGACAATGTCACTAGAGGCAAACTATTTTGCAGAAAGGGAAAAACCAGCCTTTTTTTTTGGGGGAAGGGGGGACAAACATTTTTGAACCCTCAAAAGATAAATTCAGCACGACTAGTGAAAGGGGTACGTGGTTAGTCAGTGGTTTCACCCAAAAATAATAAAAGGGTTACGCTTTTTCCAGTGAAAGACAAGATCGCAGGGCGGATACAGGGGGGGTGGGGCGACGCCCCCCCCGATCTTAAAAATAAAAAAAAAAAAAATTTTATTATTTTATTGGCAGCACCAAAAGACTTAAAAACCTGATTTTTAAAATTTTCGCCTGCGGCGCATTTTTTTAAAATCCCAAAAAAAACAACTTTCCCTTTTTGTTGTCAGAAATAATCAGTTTGCCTCGAAATGTGTTGCATCAGGTACTTTGATTATTAAAGGCCCCCTATGGATCGTTTTTTTTTTAAAAAATAGGATAGGTTTAATAATGAATAAAATGATGAATTTAAAAAAAGATCAAACCTCTATAATAATGTTGCAATTAGGCAATGCTGTAAATTTTAAGCTTGACATGACGACAAAAAAGAAGGCCCGATTGTTATTCCATGGTTCCTTGGGAATTTATTAAATAGTAGCGGCGGGGGGCAATAAAACTTTATGAGCAACACAGTTGTAGCCATTTGCTACAAGTGGCACGGGGGGTATGACTCAAATCAATTTTTGATAGCCCACGAATATTTTATTTTTATAAAAAATGGTATTATCTGTCCTTGATTTTTGGGAAGTCTAGATATCTAAAAAAGTGCATGGGTGACATGCATATGGGAATAGTTCTTTTATAAAAATGGAAAGACAAAAAATATAATTTCTCAATTGTTATTAAAACGGGAAACTCTTTGTCGGTATAATGATTTTTTGGAAATAACCCAGAAAATTAAAAAAATTCATCTCAGCGGGGTACGAACCCCGGTCTATTCAGATCAATACAAGCCCCCAACAATCCAGAGTTATGAAGTAAGTCGTGTCGGTAGCTTACGGTTTTAGCAGCCCACGGCAATCGGGAAAATGGGGTTATCCCCGCTGAGATAGTTTTTCATTTGGGCGGGGTTTCCCTAAAATAATAATTATTATCTTTCCCGGGGTCGTTTTTTTTCGCTTGGTAATTTACTTAAAATTTTCCCGGGACTTTCCTTTTTTTTCCTTTTTTTCCCCTCTTTATTGCGGACACCCAAAATTCATCTTCGCTGATCAATTCACTTTGACAAAAGTTTAGTTTGAGTTAGCTCTTTTAGGGGTTTTCGACATTTAAAAGGTTTGGGCTTACCCCAAAATTTTACCCAAACTAAAGATTCCACTGCCCCCCGAGGAAAAAGAAAAGTTTATACATTGCACAGCATTTGTTTTTCCCCAGGCTTTATAAAAAAGGGGTCTTGCCCGCTATCGCAGGGCCACTGATAATTTGTGATATATATGGTTTTTCCCATCTGATAAAACTTAGTTATAATCACATAAAATAAATTTTAAAGGGAAAGCAATGAAGAAAAAATGTGGTCGATTATATTCAATGGAATTGAGGTTTTTTCAGACATAAAAAATAAAAGGCTACGCATGGAGATTTTGAGCAGAGATTTAGAGGGAATCACATTACAACAAGTAAAAATTTTTGAGCGGGTTTAGTCAGGTAAAAAAAGAAAAGGGGCAAACACATCTCCCCGTATATAAACATGCAATATTACAAAATCTCTTCCCTAGAAGTGATCTAATCAAACATATAAATTGTAAAGGGCACCGACAGAGCATAGAAAACACAATAAGCCCGGGTATTCAGTTCCACCCAAACTATTTTCGCCCCTCCTAATACACGTAGCGCACGAATGGAAATCGGGGGTGGCGAACCCCCCCTCGGTAGAGGGGGGCCCCTTTTCCAAAAACAATCCAAAAAGAGTGAAAATTTGCTTTATTTCCTTGGGGTTTAGGGTACGGGTTAAAAAAATACAAATTTTGACTTTAGTAATAGATAATCTATGAAATTAATTTTGAAAAGGGTTCATGTTATTGCGTATTTAAATAAATCATGCGTCTCTGTTTTGATGGTTTGGCAAGAGCATTTGGGGTTAAAATACTAAAAAACGCCCCGAATTGGGAGGTATTGTTTTGGTGCTGTATATTTTTTCTTCAAAAAATCAAAAACCCCGACAATTGTTCAATTTCCTGTACACTGCTCCCGAAAAAACGATTTGGCCCAACAATTTTGAGATTCTACTTTTCAAACTAATTTGCGCTAAATATTAAACAAACTTTTGAATGTTCTTGTATAGGGAGTTGAAGTTTGATCTATGAAGGAAAAAAAACCCATTCGTTTATCCAATACTTTTCCAAAATTTTTTCTCCAGAAAATGTACGTTTTTACTCTCAACTAGCAGACCCTTAAAAAAAAATTAAGGTTCGCGAAAAAACATACAAACGGATAACCCAGTCGGGTTATAAATCAAAGAATGTTTTTAAAAAAAGAAAAAACCCCAAAATATCGATTTGTATGATAAAATTTTTCAATTGCGCTCAAATTTTTCAAGAATATCTTAATTTATGGGAAAAAAGGGTTCGTGCAAAAAACATTAAAATCGGATAAAGATGTAGGGGTTTTTAAGTCGAAGAAATTTTTTTAAAAAATTTAAAAAAAAACGTAAAAATTTCGATTTTTTTGAGAAAAACTGTCGGGGCCCCCAAAACGTGGCATTTAAGTTTGAGATTTCGAAACTCTCCATAAAATTTTTTCCAACGGGGGTATCGGTTGAGCCGGAAAACGTGTGGACAAAAAGACCCAAAAAAAAAAAAAAAAAACATTCCGGATTTTTTCTCTCAGTGTAGTAGAATGGAATCTTCGCTTTGCTCGCTACGCTCATCCAATAAATTCTATAGGCCTACATTGGCAGTCTATTTTTCAGTTTATTATTTCTTGTAGGTTAAAATCGAAATGGATTGTGCTCAATTTGTTAGCAGTTCTCAGTTACCTGGTCACGGATGTCTGTTTAAAATTTCAGCTCAATCTATTTGGTCGTTCGGCCGTATGGGATCGGACAGACAAACATACATACAGACAATGCTCACGGCCAAGGCCCGATCGAGTATCGTTACTGGAAAGACTACGTTCGCTGCGCTCACTCGTCTAATCATTTATTTATCCCAAGGGATTGGTTAGATTAAAATAATTTCTTCTATGAATAACACATTTTCAAACTAATTGGATGAGCAAAGCAAAGACTTCAATTTACCATTCAATTTAAAAATTTAGCTCGGGTGTTTTTTTGTTTGTTTTTTTGTCTGTTAGCACTCTAACGGGCAGACGGCATATGCGATCTTGACGAAAATTGGAGGGAACCTTCGAAATCTCTGAACTTAGGCCTGCCACGTTTTTGGGTACAATCGAAGAAATATTTCTCATGAATATCGTACTTTTACGATTTTTTTCGATTTTTTAGTGCGATATTTTCGTGACATTTGGGCCGGTTCTGACCAAACGGGTGGGGCTTCAACGTTAATATTTTACATGGACATTAGGCTTAAGGTTATGGTGATGTACCGGGTATTGCTTTTTGAAAGAAAAAGTTGAAAAAGTTAAATCCAGAATCCATAGTAGAATAAAGGTTTTAATATGAGTTTTTTTTAGGTTTGTAATAAGTAACCATAGAAACTTGACAACAATCACCTACAATGCATTCAAAAAGCACTTGCAAAGGAAAAGTGGTCCTACGCAAACTACAAACTTACAAAAAAGCTCATCCATCAACGCGACTAAAAAAGCGTTTGCGAAGCGGCCTAGTCTATATAATTATACCTAGGCCTACCTGGGATACCGGCCCACTGTGGCATATGGTAATGAGAAGGCCGACTACCTAGCCAAACAAGGTAGGTAGGTAGCAAAAAGCAACAAGAAAGTAAAAAAACTGTTGAATAAATCTCTCGAATCTCATCTGCATGCATCGACATACAAAGTAGCCTGTAAGGAATGAAAAGAAAAGGGAAGGGGCAGAATAAACTGTGGGAAGAATACACTAAAATGAGGCCGACCGGTAAACGTAGGCCTAAGTGCTAGCCTACAGTAGAAAAATAGAAGCAGCTCAAAACCGGCTTAAAACAGGACATGACTTGCTCAAAAAGCACCTCCATAGATCTGGAATTTTTAATCTAGTGTCTGTCGGATGTGTGGAGCTGGCAAACAAGACAGGAAACATCTTTTTCAATGTAGACTACATAGGCTAGGCTATATTAAGGGGAATCCCTAGAAGCCTATTTTCGGTCATAATACCAAACAGCTTCAGAATTCACTATTTCATTATGAACGCTATTACGTCACCCCCCCTCCATCTCTCCGCGGCGACAAAACTCGAGCCTTGAAACGAGACGGGCCAGTCGAGCATGAGCCGTAGGCTAGAGAGGATCCGCACGTCGAAGGTCGGTGGTGTCTATTTGACCCTCAGTTACTTCACGGCAGCACGCGGCCCGGGAGCTAGGCGATGTTGCAATCTCTACGGCTAACCTCTTTGAATACGACGCGCTTACCACATTGCAGTGGGTGACGTGGCGTGCGCATAGTTGTATCAATCGGGGGAGCGGGGCACATGAAAACTAAATATCTTCCTTTCTTCACATTCACATTCATTCATTTTTCAGTTTAATTTATTTCGTTGATTATTTCTAGGTTTTCCCGATTTATCGACACCCAGTCAAAGTTAATGTCCCCCATGCGTTTTCATGGGGGGGGGGGGGGGGCACATGAAAACAAAATATCATCATTCCTTCCTTCCTTCATTCATTCATTCATCAATCATCACTTACATTCATTTATTTTTCAGTTTAGTTTATTTTGTTGATTATTTCCAGGTTTTTCCCGACATATCGACACCCAGTCAAAATTAATGCCCCCCATGCGCACACTTGAGTGTCAACACAGAAATATGCAATAACTTACCGTTGAAATCGAATTCATCTTTCTCTACCAAGTCATCAAGAACCACGTTTCTTACAAATTACTGTGTTTAGATAATTTCCACGTTCCATGTTTGTTTTTACAGACAGGTATGACAGGTATAAAATAAAAATGCGTAGCTTGTTAAATTCTGTTTCGGATGGTCATGGGTTCGAATCCCGCCACAAGCAATCATGTCTTAACATTTTTCCTCAGTCTGAGGGCAGTTTTCTTGGTCGAGGCCTCTTCAAAACAGCACTTTTACATTCGCTTATCTAACATCCAATATCCTAGTCGGTCACCTGAAGAGGGTCCACGCACACCAAAGTACAGCTATGCGAATAGCTACTATACTACGTTCGCGGGCATCAAGTTTGTTTTTCGAGATAATGGGTTCAATTTAGGATAGGTTTAGGATATTTCCAGAACGATATATTTAAAGTCTGTTTGAAATATAATAAATAATTCGAACTCAAAGTGAAAATAAACACCTTTTATCCTTTTATTGTATGAATAGCAACTGAAGAAGATGCGATCATGATTCATGATTATGAATATAGCCGCTTTTGGTGTTGCGAGTCCATGTTAATTTTCATCTGTTTTTTATAACTTTTATAACTATTTATATCTTTGCAGTTGGTGCATTGAGTAAAAAGATTAGCAAGTGTTTGGAAACATAATAGCAAATCACCTTGTTGGTAACAAATTATGTTTAGTATATTTTTACCATATGTTGTAATGCCTGGTCACTGTAGTCCAAAGAACGACCCACAACTAATGTAATAATTACCACACTGCTGATATTTATACTAGCTTCGCAAACGCTTTTTCAGGCGCGTTGTTGGATGAGCGTATGTTTTTTTTAAACGAAAAAACAAAATAGTGTAAGTTCCAAAACGGCGCGTGGTAACATTAACAGACATTAGGCTAATTTTGAAGTTTTTTTTCGCAGCACTCTCAGCTTTAGTTCTTTGTGCTTCCTGGATGTGGGGCGGGTCCCGTACTCGCATATTTGGAGTTTCCCTAGGACCTACATTTCCGGAAGCTCGTGCACACTCCAAGTAAAATTCCTTCAATTTTGGAAACATGGTAACAACAGGTCTGGAGCGATAGGTATATTCGGAAAACTTATCACTGGAGATTTCAGCAATGTCATGACTGGAATCACTGCTGTAAGAACCTATACATTAGGGCTAAACTATTTTTATTTTTGGCAAGGATAATTAAACAATTCGTTTGTTATTTCTCACTTCATAATGTGTTAACTTGATTCCGAAATAATTAAGGCCCCGTTTATAATAAGACATTGTTGGTATAGAGAATTATAATACATTCTCTTTTAGCTGCCTATTATTACACTACTTCTATTGAGACGATAAGTGGTAATAAATGAGGTTGAAGGACAAATACCGTGAAGGCCATGTGGGATTCGAACCCGCGTCCTCCGACTAACAATGTCATACGCTTTGGACCTGCGCCAAAACCGATTAGCTGCCGCGGACGGCTAGAAAGAGATTATCACTAATTACCGGTACTGAAGTCCAGTTTCCAGATCCACAAGCGATACAAGATTTTTCACATTCTCATTCTCATAACACATTCCATAGAAAGGATCAATAATGCATATACGAATATTTGGGTGGTTTCATACATAGCCTGCATGTATGCGTCTGGTGTCTAATAGTGCACACTCAACCGTTCTCTAGTGCCACTCTTATCTTAGCATACAGCAGTGGCTGGTAGGCTGCCACGTGCGATGTGATAATATTATGCTGGATCAGCCGCGGTGGAAAGTTATTTCCATTATAAATAGTTATAGATACGAAATTAATTATAAAACAATATAGAACACATGAATTTCCCCCCTTGCATTAGAATTATAGTAACTCTTTTCTTAATAAATAATATTATTTGGAATTTACTATTAGAAACCTATTATAATTTTTGACACATGGCAATTGTAATAACTTACCTCGGCCGGGTCTCGAACCCAGAACCTCCGGCTCAACATACCGATACTCTTGCCAACTGTTCTATCGAGACTAGCAGACAAATATTCACTATTTCTCGATTTGGTTAGTCGGGAAAAACTCCCGTAGTATAGGTTCAAATCCCGGTCGGGGCGGACTTTTTTATTTCTAATTTGTTGCCGTTCGTGGCGTCTTTTTTTGTTTGTTATTTCTAAATTGTAGAAATAAATAAAATATTCACTAGATTGCTATTTATTTTGCTTGTTGTGGAATAAGTTTGTCGCAATAATAATTACTACTAGCAATAAAAAATACTCATAATGAGTGAGTGTGGTTTCAAAACGAATTACTCCTGAGTCCTGACGGACCTGACTCAGATTCCAAGTCAGGCTCCCAGGAAAATGCACTTTTTAATTTCGATCTAAGTAGGCATATCGGTATTGGAAGTATTCATTTCATAGTATATTATTATTTGAATGATATAAACTTGCATTGATTTATATTTACGTGGGTAAAGAAAGTTGTTTATGGACGGCAATTTTCGTGTGAGACTGTACTACTTTTGCCCTTTTACAGCGTTTTCTAGGTCTATTGCGGTTTTGTTTGTATCTGCCAATTGTGTGACACTGACAGTTAGATCTACGTATTGTACTATTGACTATGTTTCACTAAACACAAAATCGCGCTAGTATTATAAACACGGTTTTTCTATATACGACTAAAATTAGAACACATACAATACTAGATTCATTCACCGCAACGTACTCGTAAAAACTAGACAGTCACACGTCCAGTCCGCTCCCGACCGATGTGTGTATTCCCGTGTTATAACAGAGTCGAGCGCATGGCATGGCAACCTCGCGACCCGCTCAGTTAGCCTTGGCTGCCGCTACACAGCGACAGATGACGGCCGGAATCTGGAGCTGAGTCGCCTGTTCTTGCAGCGTCTTGGGGGAATCAGTCACACTCAACGAGTTTTTATCGTAGGACCGTCAAATGACTTCTGATACCTTAAGAAACGTTCAATGAAGCAAATGAAGTAGCCCAATCTGGTATGCCTCACGAAATTCAGTGAAAAACAATTAAAACACTTCGTGTTATTTGTTGTGAAATTTTCACCAAAATTCAAAAATTCATATAAAAACAAGTTACAGAGATATTTGAATAAAGTTACCTTCAAACGCTGCTAAAAACGTACATAGTTGTTGATAAAAAAATCTAGGTTTCTAAACCAAATGATCTCTGAGCTGGTTTTGATTCCCATTTTTAACAATAAAATTCAACAAAACATGTCCAAAATTGCCCAAAATTTTCCGCCACTGTGAAAAAAACTCGTCAGTAGGCCTTAAACGAGATATACTTTGTGTGTGTACACATATATTCTAGTTAGCCAATATGAGTCGAGTCTAGGGATTCCCCTTAAAGTTGAATGGGACAAAATGCCAAATGCCATGGATCGGAATGAACAGTGAGTCCTATCTCTACAGGCTAACTAGAAAACACATGAGGTCATGAATAATGTCAATTGTGGGCTTATGAAAAGAAGAAGATAATCCTAAAAAGGTATAACTTATTTTGCTCGTATAGGCCTAGGCCTATTGTGGTTGTGGCTACTTAGGCCTAAGCATCATTCACAACTAGTTCTAAGGCGTAAGGCGCTCAAGGTCAAAGGCGTAAGTCGTAACAAATGCTAGGCGTTTACAACAACCACCCCATTTTTCATTGCTCCTGCGTGTTGCGCATGAGCGTACAGTCAGCTGTGGAATGAAATAAGCAGGAGTGGAGAGTTTCCTTGTTTGTGATTGGCTCGTCGTAAGAAACCTGTCGTAAGAATTGGATTTTGGGCAATTCGTTACTACATAAACCATACGCCTTGAGATTTAGGATGTGTTGTGAATGTTCTGATTGAAACACATACAGGTAGCCTACCGGTACTTGGCAATACAAAATATTACGCCTTAGGCCTTGCGCCTTACGCCTTAGAACTAGTTGAATGATGCTTTACGAGACAAAATAATTATCTGCAACCAAGTTAGGCTAATGTATATCTAGGCCTAGGCCTATACCCTATGATCAACATTCAATACCTAGTGATTATAAAATTGATGAAAATGAGTGAGTGTAAAAGAGTGAATTTACTAGCATTTGTCAGTGACTTGTCCAATTTCAAATTTGTAAGGGAATGTATAGGCCTAACAAATCTAGACTTTCCTTTGAAGAACGAGTGATGCCAAATAAATAGCCTAACATATTACTTTGACTAAGCCTAGGCCCTAGACCCACCAGCTTGCCATCCCTTAGGCCGGTACGTGTTCGGTTGGGACCGGCCAACTTTTTCAACACTGTCTTCGGATGTGAAAAGGGGAAAAGTAGGTTAGGGGGAGTGGGGAGGCGATGTTTTTTTTTTGGACAAACAGTAGCAGAATTGGTCTACTCGAACGCACTCTTCCTACTCGAGGACCCGGACAAGGACAACAGGGCCACTTTCCTATCCAACTCCGGATACACTTCCCGACCAGATCTTGCCGTGGCCCACTCATCAATTGCGGATGAACTGAAACGAGAAAATCTCGATTGCCCCTCAGGTCTGGGTCATAAGGTGATCAAAATCTGCGCCATCAAGAGCAACATAAAAAATTAGCAGTATCCGTAGGCCTACCTGAGGTGGAACTTACGAACGGCCAAATGGAATGACTTCACAAAAACCATGGAAAATGTGGCCACCACCACCCAACTCTCGGGCAACCCACATCGAGATACAAAACTGTTGGAGGAGAAAATACTGGAAGCTGCAGGCAAACACATTCCCAGAGGATCCTGCAAAAACTACAAACCCTTTTGGAGCAGAAGACTTGAAAATCTGAGGATAAAGCGCAACAAATGTAGACAAGATGCAGAACAGCAAAAGACCCCAACCCAACCAGCAAAGAAAAGCTTCTAGAAGCTCAAAACGCCCTCACCACAGCCATCAACGAGGAGAAAGAGCAGAAATTTAGAAATTTTCTGTTAAATCTGGACTACAGAAAAGACTCCTACAAAGCTCACATCTACACTTCCAACTTATGCGGGAAAAAAGCAAAGCCGGAAGAAGAAAACGCTCTCTTCTCTATAAAGGAAATATGGCAGTGATAACAAAGAAAAGGCCGACGTCCTGTGCAGACACTTTACCACCATAAGCAGCCCTCAAAGAAAGAAGCCAAAAAAGTTGCCAAAATTCAAGAACAAGCACATGCCAAACAACACTTACAATCGGCCTTTCACCTCCCAGGAGCTGGATTAGGCCTATGCAATCATCAAACTAGACAACAAAAAAGCGCCTGGACCTGACAAGATTCATGCTGAATTCCTCAAACATTTGGACTAAAGCGCGAAAACTTGTCCTCCGAAAAAGTTTCCTGGACCAGCGAGTC
>JAMZAV010014856.1:0-13355 GCA_024449915.1 Sweltsa coloradensis | reverse complement strand
ACCTAGCCATGTTTACTTTGGTACTTCCGCCTATGACAAGCGTCGTTGATGACGTAATTATCTACTTGACATCAAACATTCAAGTCTGTGTCAAATAAATCGATAGTCGAATTGTTACACTTGTAGTGTAGTTACAACATTTCGCCGATAGATGTCACCCGCGTAATCAATAATTTTCTATACGTCGATATCTACAATATCTCTGTGATAGGCCTCCGCTGGTTTTAAAGTGTGGGCGTGGATAACACCCTGTCTGAGACCCGCCATCGGCAGACAAAGCACTTGTGTCATACTCGTCAGCACGTCAGATACATTTTAAATTAAAAAGTAATTTTTGAAAGTAATTTCACGACTTTTTTTCTTAAAAAGTAACGTAATTTCATTACTTTCTTGGAAAAGTAACTAAATAGTAATTTAGTTACATTTTGGCTGAAGTAATGAGTAATGTAATTTCATTACTTTTCAAAAGTAACTTACCCAGGTGTGGTAACAAATAATACACTGCTTCCTCGATAGTATTTTGATTACTTCTAGGGTATATCATGATGATGAGAGGATATGTATTATAGATCTTCAGTGTATTAAATGAAATTGGTCTGTGTTCTAACTTCTAATTTGTTAATTCTTTCAGAGTGTACCTAACACACTCGACTAGCTTGTTGATAGTTGTGTGGTGGTCTGATTGGACAGGTTGCGAGTACCACGGTTACAGCAGCGACATCACTCGTACCTGGCCGGTGTCTGGAGTATTCTCTCCGCAACAAAGAGATCTCTACGAAGCCGTACTATCCGTACAATCAGAGCTGATAAAACTCTGTGCCACTTTACCTACATTGGACAGTCTGTTCAACTCAATGTGCAGCATGCTAGGAAAACAACTCAAGGAGTTGGGATTTGTAGGGAAAATGGCCTCTTCAAATGAGACAGCAAAAGTAAGTTTTTAAGTAGGAAATACATGGGAATTTTGTCAACAAGTTTTTTTTACTCATAGGACCTATCTATACATGTCATCCATTAAGATATTATTGGTACAATGTTGTTACGTCTGATAATTACAATAGGGAATGCTCCTCAACTCTATTATGCGACTTAATTGTCATTAACATAAAGTATAATAAGAAATACTCACAAATATAAATTTATTTTAAAAACTAACGATTTTTGGCGTAATTATGAAGGTTTTAAATTGGCTAGTGGCGAAGCGGGACTAAAATGCTCCGGACATTGCGTGACGTCATAGGAAAGTAATAGTTGAATAGATCTCTGCGCGCACGCTGCACCACACGCTCGCCGGCTGGAATTGAATGTAGTCAAATCCATGTCAAGCAATTTAATATACTCTAATCGTTTGCCTGAGGCATGAGCCTACACGTAATAATGATAATGTATAATACAAAAATGTATACATTATAACATGCATTGCCAACAAATAATACCTTACTTATCTGCAAATTTGTTTATTCAACATTGTACTTTGTTTGATCTATTACCGACTCTAATCCGGGGAACCTTCTTTATCGACTCTGGTTTCCATGGTAACCAAGACCTTGGGCCCACTGCCTTTGCTAGAAATTTGCTAGGAATTGTCTAGGAACCAATGAATTTGACAGGCGGTGGAACCCCTACCGGCAGGCTGACGAAACGATACATTTCTGTGACGTCACAGTCAGATAGGCCTGTTTACGTGTGGAATTTAAACATGAATATTCATACCCTCATAAAACCAAGTAAAAAACATTTTTAGACGGACTTTATTTGGGAATCGACTTTTTTTAGTAACTACGTTACGAATATATTAAAAGTAAATTTTAGGAGTGTTCCCTATTGGCATGAATTGCGCTAAAAATACATCATTCTGTGCAGCAAGTGGCTGGCTACTGGTCAGTGACACTATGCTGCGAGCAGATCGGCCAACTTGTATAAAAAGGGGCCTGCGAGGAGCGGTAGACTGCCGCCTATGTTATAATGGGCTCTGCGGCAATAGACTGCACAAAATAAAGGCGCATGGATTTAATAATTTGTGCGTTAAAAAGCAGGATCAACCAACTCGTCGATTGCGTCGGGGCCTACAGGGTTGGCTTGGTCGCTTTGATTTACTGTCCCCCACTGAAAATCAGTTATATAACTGAGTGGGTAGACTCTAAATACAATTTATTTATTTTATTTTTTATTTAAATGAGATTAGTTCAAGGGGTTAAACGTTTAGAAAACTAACCGTTTCTTCCCATCCCTATATAATACTGGACCTGAATTAAAAAATTATGTTCCATTCAATCAAATCTTAATATGTATGAGGAAGAAATACTTCAGGCAAAAGTTCAGGCTATTTATGTGTTTTCCAATGATGACTACTGATCTGTGATTTTTTTAAATTCTTGATAGGTAGTGATTTGCAAAGCCATGTAGGCCCTACCCTTGTTTAGACAAACATATACACTAAGAAATTATCATGATATTTTACTTGTTAATCCGTTTTTTAATTTTTAGACGAGTGAGCGCAGCGAAACAAAGTCTACTATAACGCTACCCGATCGGACCTTGTTTATTACAATACTAGCTTTACTACCTCGTGTTTGGAAAATCAATGAAGGAATTTGCTTTGTTGAGCGAGTGTGTAAATGAAAAAGGGTGTACACGTATTTCAAATTTCAATTTAAGTGAAATCGTAGGCTTGTAGCCATACTTATAAGTGTGCACGTAGGCCTACATGTTGTAAACTTCATAATAATATTGCATCGTTCATACCTCAGTAAGTTGTCATTATTGTCTCGACTCCTCAGGATGCTTGTGTTGGTGGTAACAGGGGGTTGAATTGTCAGGGGTTGACATCACTATTGTGCAGGATTAACTTCAAACTATTTTTTACATTACAATTGCTAATAAATACTAATAGGTTATGTAGGCCTGGAAAGAATGCCAATCGGCTGGAGTATATTGGTGTGAGATAGGATCTCACACCAATATGCTAATAAATAATAGTTCAATAGTCAACCAAGTTCTGTGTTTAATAGTGATTTCAACCCCTAATAGTTCAACCGCCTGTAACAGCCAACACGAGCAACCTGAGGAGTTCGAGACGATAATGACAACTTACTGAGGTATGAACGATGCAATATTATTATGAAGTTTACAACATGTCCCATGCTTAGTTCTTAACATCTGTTTTCCACAAGTTGTTGAATATTTTTTGTTGTGTTGTACATAAACTTCTGTCACAGTGTACACTATGGTATGTTTAATTTCTAGGTAGCGTACACTTTCTGTCCTCATCACGTTAGCCACTACTTGGGCATGGACGTGCACGATACTGCTTCCGTTTCACGCTCGATAAAGCTCGAGCCCGGGATGATCATTACTGTTGAACCTGGTAAGGCTCTTCTCTCTTGGTCATCTTCATCTGGCACTTACCTGATGAGATCCTCCCAACCCCATCACTTGAATTGAGTGCCATATTTTATGTTAGGCCTAGCTTCTTTTACCCAACAAGTTTCCATAATTTTTCACCCTAACCCAGGGGTCGGGAACCTGCGGGACCTGAGTGCGTCTAGCCTGGCTCTATCTAAAGTCCAAAGTCAACTAAGTCAACATGAGTGACTCAAATAAACGCGAAATATCCAACTAAAATTGTTCGTATTTACAGAAAAAAGTAACATTAAGTTACATTTTTTCCAGATTTGTATAACAGTTTTCCTGTTAAATATCCAAAAATAATACTGTGCTGAACTGCAGAAGAAGCCTCGAACGATGCAGGTTCTACCTGTTTGTGCGTACTCATGTTTTGAAGCCCTAAGTAACAATCATTCATCAGGTATAAAGTTAAAACTTTCCACATACAGACCACATTTTCAAAATATCGTATCAAAAAGTCAACAAAAAAATTAAAACATTATTATGTCCAGCATTTTGTAGTACCTTATCAAAATAAAACGTACGTTATATACAAACATGTAGGGACCTTGAAATTTTGTGAATGACTTTATTCACTAAATGCCAAATGGTGTTTAATCTAGGAGGATTTAGTATATTACCTCTGGAGGGGCCCATAGTGCATCGCCGCTGACGCACGTTTTGACGGCCAGGATTTCCCCTCGCGCGCCTGCCTTCCCGCAGAGAGCAGCCAACGAGACTGAGCCGGCGTATCCAGTAGCTCGCGATACGTATGAATTGACAAGTGCAAACAATGGTTTACATTTGTGTTACAATAACAAACACGCTGAATTTCCTTGCATCGTCCTTTACTCTGCATCGTGACACAAAATAATACTGCGGATAAATCATGGAGAGCTTCGAATAAAAAGAAATACATCAAAACTGTAAAAGTGAAATCGTTATGAAGTGTTAAATCGTTGAAATAACAATTTGGCTTAATTTCTTACTTCACTGCACGTAGGAAAGGATTTATGTTTTCTATCTTATAGCTTATTTGTACGCTATGTTGTCAGGAAAATGTGTTGTAAACATGGTTGCATTGTTTCGAGTACAGATTGCTAAAATAATAATTGTGTTCTGTGTTATGATTCGTTTGTTCGTAAGATAGGTTTAGGTATATAAAACTCTAAGGTACTACATTTTAAAATATCACTAGATTGTAGATATCACATTTTTTTAAATCTCAAGGTAGGTTTAGGTGTATAAAACTCTAAGGTGTCACATTTTAATTGTGCATGTATATTTATGTTTAAATAAATGCAACAATTGTTTCATCGTGCCATTTGATTTTATCTTGCGACTTTCGTCACATAGTTTTACAATGTGGTCCACAGAGGCCACGAAACGTTGGTGTTTTAAGGTAATTTAGTAATAATTTGCCTACACTTACTAGGTCTACCCGGAAACGTAATCATAATATATTGTAGCAAGTTTTTTATATAATAATTAACTGTTGTGCAATGTAGGACTACACATTAATTTATTCTATTTCACAAACTTTATTCAAAATATTTTCGTAAAGATTGCGGCTGGAGGGTATAAAACACTGTAAAATACACATCAGTTTTACCAGCTGTGATCCTCTTCAGGTGACAAAACAAGGTTATGAGGTATTAAAGTAATTGTTAAGGTATTCTCCGAGGGCTGTATAGAGGACTCAATCCCAACACTTATAAAAAATCTTGTGAAAAGTGGTCAGGATTGCCAGTGGATGGATTCGAATCCGTGACCTACCGAGTCAGAATCTCGCGCGTTACACTCGTAATATAATATGTAGATTATTACATTTTATGTCAATCCGAAGCTAGTGAAATTCGATCTTAGATCTGTAATTTATAACAGAGTGTAAATATAGAGTAATAAATAAATACGCGTTAACGCCAGGGATAGTCAGACCAATTTCTTACGCTGAGTGAGAGTGAGTGTAATGGGTTTTATCTAATCTAAACATTCCCAGACCAATTATTGAGGTTTTGTCTTGGACACGTGTGAGACTAAGAATCTTGAGCTTCATCTAACAATATCTTCAGAGGAACCAATTGCCAACCACCAAATAACTAAATGTCTCCAAAAATATACATCAGTCGAAAACTACATTTAACACCATAGAAGTTGGAAATTATTATTTATATGGCTATTACTTCCCATTTTATTTTAAAATTATAGCGCGAAAAAAAGCAGGCCTAAACGTAAAACTTTGTATATCTGTAGAATATAAATTATTTACTTTGGATAGTTTAAAACTACGGTAATGATGTTAATGCATAGCTAATGATTTCGTACACCCGCGCCAACATTTAGAGCCGGTGAGCCTTCGGTATCATGGCAATTGGAATGTAATTTTTTACAGTTCAATACGACGAACATAGTTATTTGTACTGCCTAGAGATTTTGTCGAAGTTCAATTAGAAACTGTTCCAGCCTCGATTGTAATAGTTTCTCCCCATAGCGCGCGTGTTAATTCTGCCTCTCTTGCCTGGAGTCTGGCAGCGAGCGAGCGGCGCGTGAGGGGGGGGGGGTAGAGAGTGGGGGATGCTTCAAGCCTTGCGTGCTACGACTGCCGGCCGGGCCCCTCCAGAGGTAATACACTGAGTCCTCCTAGTGCTAAATATTACTTTTATTAAGTAGCAAAATAACTTAATAAGGCAATAATCCTGTTTTTATTCTAAATTAGAGCAAAATCAGGAACTTTTCTCAATTTTTCTGTAAGTTTTAGCTCCAAAATATGCAAATCATTTGACAATAATTGGGCATTGAAATCAACATTGATGTTTTAACGTATAGTTGGCACCATGGCAGTTGAAAATATTACTATCAAACATGCCTAGCTAATTCCAATTAAGTTAGCTTTATATGGCCTAAATATTAGTTTATATGTGTAATACAAGTTAATTTTGCTTAAGGGTAGTGATTGCAGTGCTATTTTTATGACAAAATGATGCCTTTACCTTGAGTTTATATACTGAAAATCTGAAATAGATTTTTTGTAACAAAATGAAAACTTTTTATTTGCTATTTCTCAGGGTCCCTAGTTAGTAGTTATATGACGTAATTAATAATGTTTTTTTCAATTATCCTACTATGGCTCCAACTAGCAATCTCAGTCACTTTCAAATGTTCTATAAAATTGGCTCCTTAAGCGCCTGTCAGACGATCGAGTTACTCGCCCGGCGAGCTAGCGCTCGCCTCGAAAAATGTCCAGCTTGTTCAACATCCTAGCGAGTCAAGTTAGCAAGAGCCAATCAGAACCCACTACCATAACATGTGACCAGTGAACACCAATAGATGGCGTTATTGTTACCTTCATTGTCTGTCGTGTGACAAGGATGGTATTAAACTCGCCCGAGCCAACTCGTGCGATTTTCTCGATCGTCGACAGCTGCTTTAGACAAAAAAAGTTACCAGCCCCTGCCTAGCTGCTTGTGGAGAAAAATTTAAACATCAGGTTCAGGTATTTAAAAAAGACATATATTACACAAATATTTTCTTTGTTTTAGGGATTTATGTGAGCTCTAAGAATAAACATGCTCCTACAGAGTTCCATGGTCTTGGAGTTCGCATCGAAGACGATGTATTAATAACGAATAGCGGACCTGTTGTCCTGACAGAATCTTGCCCTAGAAGTATCGAAGATATAACTAGATTGTTTCAAAATAAACCATACAAAGACATGTGAATTACTCTTAAACTTTTTACAACTATTTTGAACATTTCATTACCAGAGCTTGAACCAGGCGGTTTAATGTACAATCAGTCTGCATCCGCGTAGCTTAATTTCAAAGTCATAATGATTGTGCTTGATCAGTTGCTCATGTAGAGACAATGATTCATAGCTTTTTTTTTTTTTTTTAAATATGTAGCATTATATATGTTTTGAAAGAGCATTAATTTAAAGAAAATAGCATTTATAACATAGCTTTTTTATGTCAATAGCAAAATACAATATTGGCAAGTAATGGGAGTCGGCAAGAAGAAAAGTTACATCATTAGTTGTCCTCCTTTGTAAATGTTGTCCTGCTCTGTAAATCAGTTTTTTTAACTGAATAGGATAGAGACGTTAAATAAATAAATAAAAATAAATCGTAGCAAAACAACATGGGTAATTTAATCATTTTTGCTCAAATTTTTTAATTGTTCGTCACTATATTGAATTTTATCATAAAAATTAAAAATTACTACTATATTGTGAACAATTGTATTTTTTGCTAAAACACCATGTATTGATTTAATTCTTGAAATCAAAATTACTTTTAAACCCATCCAAATCCTATGAAACGTTGACTTTTTTTAAAACGAGTTTATATGATTTTCTGTCAAATATTGTCAATTTGCTCTATAAATCATTGTCACTACTTGTAAGAAAGACCTATAGGTACTGTATTTCCTTTAAAAGGTTAGGTACATACTGATATCAAAATCTATATCCTTCATATTATGTCTCTGGTTTTAATACTGCATAAGAGAAGCCAGTTGTTCTGCAAAGGGTGGTATCTTAAAGATTATTGTTGTTGGAGAAGCTTTAAATAAATAAATAAATAAATAAATTGTATTTAGAGTCTACCCACTCAGTTATATAACTGATTTTCAGTGGGGGACTTTAAATCAAAGCGACTAAGCCAACCCTGTAGGCCCCGACGCAATCGGCGAGTGAGCGATAACCAACCAAAGATCGTTATTTTTAATAGGAAATATAGCAATCAGTGGTATGGACTGTGCGAACACCCGCGAATCAACGCCAGAATCAACAAGGCCGATTCAGCACAACTCTGAATTTATTATGTGCTTCGTTGCTAGGACGGCTCCGCAGTCCCCGTTTCCCAACTCCTAAGACACGAACTGATGGACTTAAGTCCATCAGGTTAAAAAATAATTGTCCAGTAAATGTAGACAACACATTAAGTCGAGGTTTGTGTTCATTCGGAAGACCAGGGTTCGATACCCCGCTGAGATGGATTTTGTATTTCTGGATTGATATCCATATAAACTATTGAGTGTTGACCACTCATCATCAGGTTGAAAACGTCTTCGAAAAATCATCTTGAAAGTTGGAAAGTAGCGAACTGGAACGTTCCTTCTATACTCCACTATTTCCTAGAATTTACAGGTGGAGAGCAGAGATGCAATTTTTGTAGACACTGTACAAAGGGTATTGTCAGTCCTGCTTTATTGAAAGAGATCTAGAAAAATTTAGCCAATTTCTTACCCTTTTTACCATACATTGGTTACTTTACTACTTACTTACCTAATTCTCTTTATTATTATATTGTTTATTTTCTTGCTTGTTATTATTATTATTGTTATTTTTATTATTATTATTATTATTATTATTATTATTATTATTATTATTATTAATAATTATTATTATTGATTCATATAGCAATTGTCGAAAGTTTGCCCCGACTGGGCAATTATTAATATTTTTTTTTTCAATTTTAGGCCCAGTCATTCTTTTAAGTTTTAACACATTGTGTTAACACGTCATATCATAATAAATTAAATTGGTTTATGTATTGTATTATCATGTAGTCTTGGGTGAAAGAAACTTTAAATAATTTTTTTTAGAAATTCATTAAATGGACCCATCAAATACAGTATTGAGGTTTCAAAAGATTGTTGACTTCTTTACATTACTGAAAATATCAAACACAGCTATGTATTGGGTAATGGCAAGTTTTCCTCGATCAAAACAAGCAATTGAATTACGATAGTATCGTATATACACCTGGTGCTAATGTTCAATCATAAGGGGAATAGAGTAGAACAAGATGGAAAACAGTCATATAAAATATAAATTCATACAAGCTTTTTTTTTCTCTCTCTCTCTCTCTTGAGTGAACAAGACCTTGTGTCGAAATGTATCATATTTTTCTGTTTTGTATATGTTTGTGTTGCTATATTTTTCAATAAACTCAACAGCCACCATCACTTTTTGAAGGGAAGCTGTTGGATCCTATCTAACACCAGTGTAAATTCATACAAGCAGTTAAACTTTATTTCAACAAACAGTTTCACGCCACGTATCCCGTTTGTTTGGTGTCTTATATATTATATAGTGCCATTTGTGTTGGGGTTTTAGCCGTTTTACTGAAGTTTGGTTTCACAACACTCAAATTTGTATTCTGGAGAAGGCAATTCACAAAATTTTACCAATATAAGAAACTAAATACACTTAGTCAAGATAGCCATACATAGTACAGGGCAAACAGAACGAGACTGAAAGCTATAGGTAGAGCTATGAAAAAATAGCATTTATATTCTGAATATTTAGCATTAATTTTTCCAAATTTAGCATTTTGTAGCATTAATTTTCTTCTTTCCACCAAAACCCCAAATGTGGGGAGTTTCTTGTATTTTTAATGGGGAATGAATTCAAATTATGCTTTATAGGAACATTTCAATTCAATGTAGTCACTTCAAACGTTCGAATATAATGCTAAACCAATTCTCAATTGGTATAGGTAAACCTTATTTTCAGTAAATTTAGCATTTTGTAGTGTTTTTAAGAATTTATACTCACTGATTTAGCATCAATAACCTAAAACGCTAAATTTTCATGCCTCTAGCTATAGCATCAATAACCTAAAAGCCTTATTTTAATATGGAAGTATCTCTTTTGGTCTACTACATCATTAAAACAAAAACTGGTTGAAATATTCTCTATTAAATATGAACTATAACTTATAATGTTGGGCCCAGTACCCACTAATTGGTTTAGCCATAAGGGGATAGGAAATTTGTATTTAATTGTTTTTGTTTTAGATTTTAAAAAAATTTGTTATAACAAAAACAAAATTCTTACAACGGACCAATCAGACGTCAATAATCCTTACGAGGACTTATCAAAAGGAGTAACGTTATTATGACAGGCCACTAAAACATTACTTACCAATCAGGATACCTGATTTCGTATAGGGTAACCAAAACAATTTCTAAGACTAAAACACGGTTGAGGGCACTGGGCCTAACCAAGTAAAAGCGCAATGTGATAAAATTCTGATTTTAAAATCTTTGGCAAATATGCTGCCATTTGCAGTGCATTAAACTTCAACTACTGTAACTTACAACTATTACTTTTTACTATTTAGTCTATTATTAATTTATTACACATCCTAAATATTTAATTTTGAAGAAACATTGATTGTTACAGTTTGTTTGTATTGGAGAAGGTGCTTCTACCTCTAAATTTAATTTAATTTTTTGTTTGCAATGTTTATTTTTTACAATTTTACATTTACTTTTTTTATCGTTTATTCGCGCGTGCGCACAAACACAAATGCAGTTCTTCGCAAAGATACAGTTTGGTTGTTTGTATTTATTTATGTAATGAATTATGAAATCTGTTTGATAATAATAATAATTAATAATTAATTACTATTTACTAATAATAAATTATCTTCAATATTTTGTTTTTGAGTACTTTTTCTAAGGTTGGTACAATTCATACAAGGCCAAACGCAATCTTTGTAGTGTTAAAACTTAAAATTTGAAGTAAAAACATATATATATATATAGTTACTACTATCACTATATCTAGGCAAGATATACACACATAGGAGGACGTCCAAAAATACAGAATCTTGTTTTTCAAAGAGGAAATGTAATACTGTACATAGAATCATACTTAAAAAAATAATGGGCAATCCAAACCATTGTACTGGTATTTTGTTTTTTGAGCTCCATTATAAACAAACAAATTATGTATTTAAAATTGTAATATGGCAATGGCCTGGTTCACAGATTGAAAAAAATATGTCTGTTAGGTAGCCGAGTAATGTGTATATTTTGTGGAAAGTGCCAATTTATGATACTTTGTGTTGTGCTTTATTTTCTGTTTTCTACAAAGGTACTTAGGTTACAGATCATTATTAGATCTACTATTATCTCCGGTCCAGTATGCTCTCTTCTACCTACCCACCCTTCCTGTTTTTTTTTTAAAATAATAATACCCGGGCAATACTATATGCACAATTGGACGACCCCCTTATATTCATATAAAGTCAAATAAAATACAATTCGACATAGGGGTAGAGGCTTTGCATTAAATATTTGATTGTACATGAATACATTACAATTACAATACCATCTTGTAAGTTGTAACCAGTTAAACTAAGTATCTATGTGTACATTTTGCATTCTGTATTCATTAAGTTTTAATTTGAAGTGGGTTCTCTACAGTTAATTATTGTTTATAAATTGTTATGTGTGTGTAATAAAATGAAATATAAATTGTTTTTACAGTTTTCTTACTTTGTTCACCCCTACAAAATGGTTCCGATAAGTAAACTGTGAGTTGGTAAAATGTGGTACCGTAAATAACACATTGGCACATTTTACGTAGGCCTGTAGTGTCCTCGTTATTTACCTCTATGGTTGACATATTTCAGGCTGAGGTATCAAATTCAATGTAATGTTCAGTAATTCATAACTAAAACCAACAAAAACATTGTAAGTTACTTTCTGTTTGGATGAGCGTAGCGAGCAAAGCGAAGATTCCATTTCACTACACTGGAGAAAAAAATCCGGAATGTTTTTTTTTTTATTTTTTTTGTATTTTTGTCTGTCAACACGATTCCGGCTAAACCGATACTCCGATTGCGATGAAATTTTATGGAAGCCTTCGAAATCTCTGAACTTAAAACTGCCACGTTTTTGAGGAAAATCGGAAAATTATTTCTCATGAAAATCGCAATTTTACGATTTTTTTTTTTTTTGTAATTTCTTCGACTTATATAACACCTACATGCTTTATCCGATTGTAATGATTTTTTCACAGAACCTTAATTTTATGAATTAATATATTCGTGTGAAATTTGAGCGTAATCAAAAAATTATTTCTCATGAAAATCTCTATTTTACGCTTTTTTCGTTTTTTAAAAATTACGCTCATCCAACAACGCGCCTGAAAAAGCGTTTGCGAAGCTTCCTAGTGTAGAAGATGAAAGAGGTAGGCCTAACACATTTTTACACATTTTTGTGTACGTAACTTGTGGGCTGAGTGTACATTTAAAAAAAGAACTGGCACACTCTCTGCTTTAAGCTTTATGTATCTCTAACAAAGATTAGTCATTCAAAATGCTATTCTGGATGATATTAATGTTTGTACCTACAGTAGAGGTTTCTTCATATTGTTCTAGTTCTAAAATCCCTCAACTTGCAACTGTTGTACTCTGTACACATTTCTTAATTTTAGTATCTTCATCTTTTACAAAGTTTGCGAATTAGATTGGAAATATTTTCATTAGTCATTCAAATGCTATTCTGGATGATATTAATGTTTGTACTACAGTAGAGGTTTCTTCATATTGTTCTAGTTCTAAAATCCCTCAACTTGCAACTGTTGTACTCTGTACACATTTCTTAATTTTAGTATCTTCATCTTTTACAAAGTTTGCGAATTAGATTGGAAATATTTTCATTAGTTATACTTTAATTGAAAAAGTATTGTGATTAATTTTAGAACGAGTAATGAGTAGAGTAGGTAACTTAATTACGGTCCCAACACACATTACAAATTTCATTAGGCCTACGGATTGCTTTTTGTGATGGTAACTTAAATTTTCAGAACAATTTTCATTTAATAATTGTACCTGTGCATTCAGTAATTCACTATTGTCACATTGTGAATTATATTTTTGTAGTTTCGTTTAAGTACTGTATATGACGTTATATAAGTCGACGCCGTTTCTTCTTGTTGTTAAATGTAATGACAAGGATAAACAATAATTAAATATGATAGTGTCAGTGATGTGTTTATTTTAGGAAAACGTTGGTACGGTACCTAGTTACAAAAAATTACAAAATGCATACAGGTGCGATTTAAATATGATTTATTCGGATAGTACTAAAAACCGTTGCATGTCTAAGTTTAGAGATTCAACAATAAGTCACCATTTTGTCACTGAGAAAAAACTAGGGACAAATTCTAG
>JAMZAV010014855.1:0-33222 GCA_024449915.1 Sweltsa coloradensis | reverse complement strand
ACTTAAATACTCACTTATTGGTTACTGAGTGCACCTCTCGAATAGGGAAAGGAAAATGAACAGACCATTGCTGGACAGATCCACAGCCACAAGCAATGGAAGGGAGAGGTTTTTACTTTATTTCTATAAGTTGAGTTTCTTTGAATTAAGGGATGTCAGTTAATAGATCATTCATTAGACGAGAGAGCGCAGAGACTGATCTAACAATTCAAGTCAAGCTTTTTCTGTCACTGTGTTTGTGAGTGACTGTGTAAGCCGAAAAACAGTTTTCTGTGCAAGCAAACCAGTGCTCGCATCTAGTTTCGAGGAGTAAAGTACTCTCCTATATGCCAGCTGATGTTTGCGAGTTGGAGTTTGTCTCCTCTGTCGCCTATTATTACTAATATCAGATCCATGGTCCCCGACGACGACTGCCAGAGCTCGCCTCCAGTTTCGGTGAGTAATATACTATCCTACATAGCCTACAAGCTAGTGTTTGCGAGATGGAGACGCGTGTACCCCGTAGGCCCGACGCAATCAACGAGTGAGCGATAACCAAACAAAGATCGATATGTTTAATAGGAAATATAGCAATCAGTGGTATGGACAGTGCGAACACTCGCGTATCAACGCCAGAATCAACGAGGCCGATTCAGATCATACCTTAAAATTTATTTTGCGCGTCGTTTCTAGGACGGCTTTAATGTCACCGTTTACAAATTCCTAAGCCAATGACTGATGGATTTAAGTTAAAATCAGAAAGTTAATAATAAAATACTTCTGTGACACTGGGAATCAAACAATGGACCTTATGCACTGGAAGCAGAGAAGCTAACTACAAGAACAACTAAAGAAAAAAGGAAATAAATACAATTATGGTTATGATAGTATATGATAGTAGTAATCTTGTCCCTGCTAAAGAGGTAAGCGTGGGTAAGATGTTGGTGTTTGGGTTTTGAAATCCCTGGAGTTGCCAGATAAAAGTACAACACTGTTAAACCCAAGTATGATTTGCAGATGATAAAACCAACCAGCCAAGGCCCTAGGTCTAGACGACTACACCGATGATCAAATCAATGTTGTTTTACTAATCTATAAGAAATCACGCCCTACAAATCACATCCAATGAAGACAGAACTTCTTTGTTTGTAACCAACACTAATATTGATTAAATATTCATCCCGAATTACAAAATGAAATGTAATTCAGTCCAGAGAAATCAAACACGACTTGAAACGGACAAAATGCGACCAAGACAGACAAAGATGGCGTCGGATGTTGTTTCATCAACAATGCATTATCCACCGCCTGTTAAATACTGAACATTATGATCCTACGCGGCTGCGCCGAATAACGCGATTGTGGTTCACATTATTATAAGAGGCCGTGATTTTCTACATGGCAGTGACTTTTGATATTCATTTAAAAAATGTATAATCAATCACACTTGCCCTGCATTAGCTTTCCTGCCCTATGGCCAGGTAAAATTCAATAAAATCTAAAATCTAAATCACTGCCAGCTGATAATATGAATTACTATGACGCTTCATTGTTTTGCATCATTTTGTTTTGTTTACATGGATTGGTATCAACTTCAACCGATGTTCTACACATTAAATAATGTAGACCTACTTTATAATAGACAGGGTCTCACAACTACGTCATATTGTATTATAATTTTTTTAATCCAATAAGAAGTTATATTTGAAACGGATTATTTGGATTAAGGACGCGTCGCGTAATTGTCGTCGTCGTCGTCGTAGAAGTCGTCAAGGGAAGGGGAAAGGTTCTTCGACGACGACTGCCAGAGCTCGTCTCTAGTTTCGGGGAGTAATATACTCCTCTCTTTATACTAGCTGATGTTTGCAGGGTGGACTTTTTCTCTTGACTCGCTCTATTAAACTGTTAGAAGGAGCCATGCTCTAAGCCAAGTTTACCCCGGAATCGGAAAAAACCTGAAGACGACGTGAAAAACTAGGGCGTTTCAACCGGTTTGGTCACCTTGCGCCGACTGTGATATTGAAAGTTAATAAGACGAGTATATGTTGTGTTTGATAATTGTATTGATTTATAAGTTTAAAGAATTAAATTAAACTTTATAGAGATGTTAGCAAAGGAAAACTTATTTAATGAAATAAAAATTGAAATGTGTTTGATTTGAATTAAATTTTATAAAATTAATTTATTTGGATAAGAAATTTAGAAAGTTTGGCGCCGTTAAAATATGATAGAAGTTCATCGTATTATTGAGATTATCAAATTGCGTGCGCAATAATTTGCAATATTTGGTTCAATCTGCTAATACATGATTTGTTTGTTGGATGAGCGAAGCGAAGACTTCAATTTGACTTTGTGTTGTTTTGTTTGTTTCTTACTTACGTTACCCCAAGAAAAATAGCTCGGGTGTTTTGTTTTTGTTAGTTTTTTGTCTGTTTGTTCGCTCTCTACCGGTCAAACGGAATATGCGATCTTGATGAAAATTGGAGGGGACCTTCGCAATCTCCGAACTTAGAGCTGTATTGTTTTTGGGTACAATCGAAGAAATATTTCTTATCAATATCGTACTTTTACGATTTTTTTCGATTTTTAGTGCGATATTTTCGTGATATTTGGTAAACGGCTATTCCGATATTGATGAAACTTTGAAGGAGCGTTTAAAATCACTGAACCCATATATTTTATGATTTAAGAGACATTTGAAAAAATATTTCTTATAGAAATCGTACTTTTAGGATTTTTTCTCCGGTTTTTAACACGATATTTTCCTGATATTTGGGTCGATTTTGACCAAACGGGTGGGGCTACAACGTTCATATTTTACATTAACATAAAGATTATGGTGATGTAGTGCTTCTTGAAAGAAAAAGTTGAAAAAGTTGGTCAAAATTCATTGAAATGAAGGTTTTAATATAAGCCTTTTACAGGTGTATAATGAACAAGTAACATAAAGTTACTATAGAAAACGTAAGGAGATTCCACATAAAAACGTAATCATTAGACAGAAATATTCCAAAAAAAAAGCTCATCCATCAACGCGACTGGAAAGAGCGTTCGCGAAGCGGCCTATTTAAGACCAGGGCGCATCAACCGTAAGGTCATAATGCACCACTCCTAAGGGGATGTGGGGTAGAAAGTCAAATGCGGATCAGAACAAGACACGAGGCAAGTAAAGGGCGACGACGACGACGTGAGAAACTAGGGCGCTTCAACCGGTTATGTCATATTGCGCCGCCTGTGATTATGAAAGTTTATGAGATAAGTTAATGGTGTGTTTGATGATTAGATTATTTTCTAAGTGTATAAATAACAAAATAAAATGAAAATGAAAGAAATAGCAAAATAAAAGTTATGTATGTAATTGAAAATAAGGAAATTAAAGAAATGTGTATTATGTGAATTAAAATTTGGTAAATAGATGATTATGGATGAGAAATCAAATTGCGTGCGCAAGCCATCATATTTGGTACATTCTGCTAGCATATGATGTACGGTTAAAGGTACATCACATGTGTCACATATGGAAACAACCTTTTCTCTGCTTAAGAGATATCCGGCGTAAGGTAAGGGGAGGAAGGGGGTTTTCTCACGTCGTGGTCGTCATCGTCTTTGTCATCGTTTGTGTTGTCATTCTCGTCGTCGTCGTCGAAGAGGTCGTCAAGGGAAGGGGAATGGTCCTCCGACGACGATTGCCAGAGCTCGCCTCTTTTGGTTTATTTAAATTAAGGACGCGTCAAGCATTAGGTCATAATTCGCCACTATTTTCGGGGAGTAAAATACTACCCTTCATACTAGCTGGTGTTTGCGTGGTGGACTTTTTCTCTTTAATCGCCTTGTACGATTAGCAGAGCCATGCTCTGGGCCAATTCTACCCCGGGCCCAGACGGGGGTAATGGAAATAAACCAGGAAAACGCTAAAGTCCCGTCGCGTTGATGGATGAGCGTTTTGTAAGTTTTTAGTTTGCGTGGGATCTCTTTTCTTATCAAGAACTTTTTGAACGCATTGCAGGTGATTGTTGTCAAGTTTCTATTAAACTTGTTAATTGCTATTAAATAACTCAAAAAACGTAATTTAAAACCTTTATTTATATGGTTTTTGGATAATGTTTTCAACTTTTTCTTTCCAAAAGCAATACATAATAATAATAATTCTTTATTTCATTTTGATCGTGTACATGGTACAGATATGCACTGCTCCGAAGAGAGTGTGAAATAGTAGATATTCTAATACACAGATATACTTTATATACTTAGATATCTATTCTAGGTAGAGCATACTTAAAATACTTATAATAATTATAATTCAGTCTAGAACAAAAGTTAATTACATAAAAGGGTAAGTTTAAGTTGACAAAACATTATACTGACAAGCATATTAACATACCCAAGGCATAGTGCAGGGTGCTGACATAATGAAAGACTGTTTATTAGTTTAGTTTTGTCGGTCATTCTGATTTACAAATTCATCAATAGAATAAAAACACTTGTCAAGCAGAAATGATTTTACTCTAGCCTTAAAAATTATGTGCCTGCTTGTATTTATGAGTTTGATGTCTGCTGGTAATTTGTTATAGAGTGCTGAGCATAGAGCCAATGGTCCTTTGGTAAACTTGGATGTGTTGAAAGAGTCGATATGAATGTTGATTTGCGAGCGTGTGCCATGGTGATGAATTTGTGAATTGCGGGGAAACCATTCAGGATTATTGTGAACAAAGATTACACAGATTTGAATAAGGATACATGGAAGAGTCAGTATTTTTAGATTTCTAAATAATTCTTTACAGGATTTTCTCCTATTGGCTCCAACCATGATTCTGATGGCTCGCTTTTGAATGCGAAAGACACGGATTGCTTGCGATGAGGCGCCCCAGAACATTAGTCCGTATGCTATATGCGAGTGGATATGAGCGTAATATACCGCTAGCAAAGTTTGCGAATTTACTATTTGTTTCAGCTTTCTAAGCATGAAGCAACGACTTCTCAATTTAGACGAAACTTTTTCAATCTGGGGAGACCAATCCAGAGTTGCTGTGATGGCTAGACCTAAGAATTCAACTAACTCGGAGCAAGCAATGCTTTTTGAGTTTAGACGTATTAGAGGGCTTGAGTTTACTGGAGAGTGTGGAGAATGAAAGTTTAAGACAAATGATTTGGAGGTTTGAAGAGCTAAAAGATTTGTGGTACAGTAGTTGGACATGTTATCTACCTCCTTGTTGGCCATTTTGATAAGATTGTTAACTAAGGGGGAAGGTGCTGTAAAGAGTTGGCTGGAATCGTCCACATACTGTGTTAACGAGCCGAAATCAAAGATTACCGGCATGCCACTTACATAGAGAAGAAAAAACGCTGGACCCAGAATAGTGCCCTGCGGGACACCGCTAAGAAGGTATCGTGGAAGGGACTTGACATTGGCATGAGTGTTGTTGACAATATCCTTAACTTCTACTACTTGTACTCTGTTAGACAGATAGGATTTTACCCAGTCATAAGCTATGCCTCTAATGCCAACTGAGTGGAGTCTACCGAGTAGAATATTATGATCAATGGTGTCAAAAGCTTTGCTTAAGTCGTAAAACACGCCTATCGCAGAGTCACCGCGATCTAGGGCTGAATAAACATTTGAAAGAAATTCGAACATTGCAGTGATAGTGGATTTGCCTTTTTGATAGCCATGTTGATTGGCAGGGAGAATCTTGTGCTTATCAATAAATGACATTAATCTGTTGTGAAATGTTCTTTCAAAAATTTTTGCAAACGTAGAAATTAATGAGATTGGTCTGTAGCTATTTGGGTCACTTTTCTTTCCCTTCTGTTTATAGAGAGGGATCACTCTGGCTTGTTTTAGCTTATCGGGAAAGATACCTGATGTGAAGGATGTGTTGATGATGAGTGAGAGAGGGTGTGCAATTAAGCGATAACATTTGGTTATAATAACCTTAATGTACATGTGAAATATGAACGTTCTAGCCCCACCCGTTTGGTCAGAATCGACCCAAATGTCACGAAAATATCGCACTAAAAGTCGAAAAAAATCCTAAAAGTACGATATTCATGAGAAATATTTCTTTGATTGTACCCAAAAACGTGGCACGTCTAAGCTCAAAGATTTCAAAGGTCCCCCCAAAATTTCATCAAGATCGCATATGCCGTTTGCCCGGAATCGTGCGAACAAACAGACAGAAAAACAAACAAACAAACAAACCAAAAAAAAACATTGGAGCTAAATTTTTTGAGGGGTCAGTGGAATTGAATTCTTCGCTACGCTCATCCAATAAACTAGGAAAACGCTTTAGTCCCGCCGCGTTGATGGATGAGCTTTTTAGTAAGTTTTTTGTTTGCGTAGGACCACTTTTCCTTTGCAAGTGCTTTTTGAATGCAATGTAGGTGATTGTTGTAAAGTTTCTATTGTTACTTGTTAATTGTTATTATAAACCTCAAAAACTCATATTAAAACCTTTATTTCTATGGATTCTGGCTACCTTTTTCACTTTTTTCTTTCAAAAGGTACTACATCACCATAACCTCAATGTACATGTGAAATCTGTACGTTGTAGCCTCACCCGTTTGGTCAGAATCGGCCCAAATGCGATGAAAATATCGCACTAAAAATTGAAAAACTTATATAAAACCTTTATTTCTATTGATTCTGGCTAACTTTTTCAACTTTTTCTTTCTATGGATTCTGGCTAACTTTTTCACTTTTTTCTTTCAAAAGGTACTACATCACCATAACCATAATGTCCATGTGAAATATGAACGTTGTAGCCCTACCCGTTTGGTCAGAATCGGACCAAATGTCTCGAAAATATTGCACTAAAAATCGAAAAAAATCGTAAAAGTACGATATTCATGAGAAATATTTCTTCGATTGCACCCAAAAACGTGGCACGTCTAAGTTCAGAGATTTCGAAGGTCCCCTTCAATTTTCATCAAGATCGCATATGCCGTTCGCCCGGAATCGTGCGAACAAACAGACAAAAAAACAAACAAAAAAACAAAAAAACAAAAAACAAACAAAGAAACAACCGAGCTAAATTTTTTGGGGGGTCAGTGAAATTGAAGTCTTCGCTTCGCTCATCCAATAAAGAATATATAATGTGAATCACATGTTGTTAAATAAATTACTTACAATGGAAAAATTAGAAAGTTTTTTTCGTTATCATAAGATAAGATAGAAATTCATCGTATGATTGCATTTAGGCGATCAAATTGCATGTGCATTTCATCATATTTTGTTAATTCTGCTTACATAAGATTGGATTATTTAGATTAAGGGCGCGTCAACCGTATAATCATATAGCAATTCACCTTAGGGAATGTCAAGTGGAAAGTCCTATGCTAACCAGAAAAAGACAAAGGTATTGGTTAGGGGGTACGGGAGGGGGTCATAGAAGCTGTCAATGTTTGTGATGTCATGGTCGTCGTCGTTTTAAATGTTAATTTGTTTATTTAATTTATATTTTATTATTTATTAATTTGGATTAAGGACGCGTCAACCGTTAGGTCATAATGCACCACTCTAGCATAAGGGATATGGGAGAAGGAGCCCATGCTGGTCAGAACCAGCCACGGGAAGGGGTGGAAGGGAGGTTTCTCACGTCGCGGTCGTCATCGTCTTTGTCATCGTTCGTTTAATCATTGTCATCGTCGTCGGGAGGTCGTCAAGGGAAGGGGGAGGTGTCGCCGACGACAATAGCTAGAGCTCGCCTCTAGTATCGGGGAGTAATATACTCCCCTCTTACTAGCTGATGTTTGCGAGGTAGACGTGAAATAAATTTGGTTCAACAAATTAGTTCGAATGAGTAGTTTGGAAAGTTTGTCGCTGTTAAATTCTTCACATATGATTGGGAGAGATCGATTGCAAGTGCAAGGCATCACATATTTTGTATAACTTATTCTGCTAGGGTTTATTTGGATTAAGGACGCGTCAACCGTTAGGTCATAATGCAAAACTCTAACCTAGTGGGGGGGGGGGGGGAGGGGCCCATGCTGGTCAGAACCTGCCACGGGTAAGGGGAGGAAAGGGGGCTCTCAAGTCGTGGTCGTCATTGTCTTTGTCATCGTTCGTGGTTTCAATGTCGTCATCGTCGTCGAGGGTTCGTCAAGGGAAGGGGGCAAGGTCCCCGACGACGATTGCCAGAGCTCGTCTCTATTTTCGGGGAGTAAAATACTAATCTTCATACTAGCTGATGTTAGCGAGGTGGACTTTATCTCTTGAATCGCCTTTTACGATTAGCAAAGCCATGCTCTGGGCCAATTCTAACCCGGGCCCAGACGGGGATAAACATTATTTTTATTTGTCTTGTTAATTGATATTTTGTTAGTTCCTATATGAAAGATGTGCACGTCCATGGATTGTTATAAGATAAGAATACAAGGCGCTAAACATGGTCGAGCCAGCGACCTTAGCTCCAAACACCAATGACAAGACCGAGCTTCTAGCTGACTTTAACGCTCACCTGAGCTTCGCTCTGTGTTGCCTACAACTAAACTTTAACTTTTACGTTTCTACAGTTTTTCTTTCATGATCTTTGAAAGAAAAACTGTTGAAAACACCATCAATTCAAAAGAGAGCTCAAAGTTTGGTCGGCTCAAACTTTCTGAAAGTCCTTTGGCATCGCCGGTGGATCTCAGTCTGCGCGGAATCAATGGCCAGCAGCTTTGCCGGATGGAAATACACCTTGAGATTAAACTTGTAAACGATTTTATTTGAAAAATCGGGGAACCACATTTTGAAACACAACTCTTCGAAATAACCAAATAAACATAACTTTACGACGACGACGACGACGACGACGACGACGACGACGATTACAACGACGACGTCGACGATGTGAGAAACTAGGGCGCTTCAACCGGTTAGGCCATATTGCGCCGAACGTTATATTAAATGTTAATGATTTGAGTTTATATTGTGTTTGATAATATTGTTCTCTAAGTTTATAAAAGAAAAGAAAATGATGGTGATGACACTTATAGTAGAAGTAAAATTATTTATTTGTAAACAAATTAAACGTGTCCGATGAGAATGAAATTTTGTTAAATAAATTACTTTGAATGATAAAATAAGAACGTTTAACGCCGTTATCAAAATGATACACTCTTAGAAAGGGATAATCGAATTTAATTTTAAGACATGTCTGACTTTTGAAATATGTTCGGTTTATTCGATTAAGGACGCGTCAACCGTTAAATCATAATGCACCACTCTAGTCTAGGGGATATGGGGAGGAGGGGCCCATCCTGGCTAGAACTAGCCACGGGTATAAGGGGAGGAAAGAGGGGTTTTAATAAATAAAATAAATTTTATTTAGAGTCTACCCACTCAGTTATATAACTGATTTTCTGTGGGGGACTTTAAATCAAAGAATCAACAAGGCCGATTCAGAACAACTCAGAAATTTATTATGTGCTTCGTTGCTAGGACGGCTCCAAAGTCACCGTTTACAAACTCCTAAGACAAGAACGTCGTGGTCGTCATAGTCTTTGTCATCGTTCGTTTGCATTGTCATCGTCGCCGGGGAAGTCGTCAAGGGAAAGGGAGGTGTCCCCGACGACTATTGCCAGAGCTCACCTCTAGATTCAGGGAGTAATATACTCCCCTCTTTCTAGCTGATGTTTGCGAGGTGGACTTTTTCTCTTGAATCGCCTTGTACAATTAGAAGAGCTATGCTCTGGGCCAATTCTATACCGGGCTCAGACGGGGAAATCACGAATAAAATACGTCTTATATTAAATAAAGATATTATTATATTAAACTATTAATGGTGATACATATTCTTTACATCAGTAGGGAACCTATCAATGATAGTACACAAATCACCAGCTGATCTACGTCTTTCTCGGCTGAGTTGTCACTGTCAAGTTCATTCGACGTGCGATAATAAGTTCAAAGTTCACTTTCACTTCCTCGTGTAATAACTAACACTATTGATACCGTGAACAAAAGCAAAGCATTTGCTAAGGAATAACAACTTGATACAACACATTTAAATGGGGGAGGTATTAATAAAGTGGTTTGTAACACTACATAAAAACAATTTACTTCATAGTTACGCTATTTAAAGTAATGCTCCAAATAATATATATTTTTTTTATAAAATTTTCTCGATTCAAAATCCAAAATGTTCATCGTCGTCCCGGCTAAAGCATGGGAGTTGGTCCAAGACCCTTCTCGGTGCTTGTACCCGTAATTATTTCGAACGCGTCGGTACCGTCGACGTTCTAGTGCGGAGCATACTTTGGCGCGGCATCTGGTAGTAAAAACCGATCAAAAACGTCTTTTTTCTTTTTTTTTGTCTTTTTCACCCGGAAACAAATTTTTGTCGGGTCGCGGTTATTTTTGTTTCTAAAATTTCGTTCCTTGCTCGTGGAATGGCGTCCAAAATGTACGCGTTTATCCCGCTTCTTTGGTGACTAAAACGTCTTCCGTGGAAAAACTTGCTTTCTGCCCCATTCCGCGCGTTAACAGAGTATTGGTTATAGACGACGATATAATGGTGGGATTAAGCCGGTGTAGCACTTCTTATGCAAAACAAGGTTGTTTGGATTTATAAATGTTTATAAGGATAAAGGGCGCGTCAACCGTAAGGCCATAATGTGCCACTCTATCCTAGAGGATGTTGAAAGAAAAGTCCAATGCTGGTCAAAACCTGCCACGGCCCGCGGGTAGCGGGAGGAAAGGGGAAAGGTGGCTATACAACATGCTACTTGCTTATGTATGACGATAGGACGGAAAAAATTTAAATTTTTATCGTGGGAAACCTGTTATAGGGTGCAATTAGCCCCTCTTCAGGTGAACTAGGTATATGTGCGGATAGGAAATTGTAAAGGGATGTCCGAGGGCTGTTTAAGAGGACTCAATCCCTTGCATTCGCCTTAACGACTGAGGAAAACCTCGGAAAAAACCTTCAGTCAGGATTGCCGGTTTCGACGGGATTCGAACCCGGGACCTCCCGAATCAGAGTCGAGCGCTTAGCGCCCGAGCCAACACTGTCGGTGATAGGACGGAGGCCTACTGTTAACAAATGGGAACTTGCAACGGATTACGTCAGGGATTGTTCCAAGTGCACAAATAAACTACCTCTTGTTCACGTGTCAGACCCCAAAGAGGTGGCAGCCTGTTTTAGTGAGGCGTTCCAGAGCAATTTCTCGCGGGCGGATAACATTTTCCCCGTCCACCAGGGAAACGCGCCCGCCACCCAGCTTTCAGAACAGCCCACCATGAGCGAGCTGACTTGCTTGCCCGGTGACATAAAACAGCTTCTACGGGGGACTAAAGCGAATACAGCAGCGGGCCCGGACGGCGTGCCTGCAATTCTACTTAAAAACTCCGCGAACGCTCTCAGCGACTCACTTGCCCACCTTTTCAACATGGCGCTTGAACAGGGTATTCCAACAGAATGGAAAACGGCGTCCGTGGCACCGATCTACAAAGACGGCGACAAGAGAGACATAAAGAACTACAGGCCAATCAGCATCACCTCACTGGTCGGTAAGACGATGGAACGTTTTGTGCGAGACCGGACGAGCGAGTTCCTTGAGAGCCAAAACGTCATCCCTGCGGCGCAGCACGGCTTTCGACAGCGCCGTTCTTGCACCACTCTCCTCGCCGGCGCCATTGACTCATGGACGGCGGCACTGGATGAGCGTAGCGGAGCTCACATTCACTGTGTCTTTCTCGATTGGTCTAAAGCGTTCGATAAAGTGCCACACGTGCGTCTACTATCCAAGCTCGAGCATTATGGCATTAAGGGCAATTTGCTTAGGTGGTTTGAGAGTTTCCTGGTCGGCCGCACACAGTTCGTCCAGTTCAACGGCGAGCGCTCAGAATTCCGGGACGTGCCCTCGGGCGTCATCCAGGGCAGTGTGCTCGGCCCCCTGCTATTTAACGTCTTCGTAGCCGACCTCCCTACCTCGGCAAGGATCCAAATGCTCCAGTACGCTGATGACGTCACCCTGTACTGTATCGTGGGCACCCAAGAGGATGCAGACGCCCTCCAAGCAGACCTAGACGACATTCAGATCTGGTGCGACGAAAATGGCATGTCGCTCAACGCCCTCAAGTGCAAGATGATGGACATTACGCGCGCTCGCACCCCACTTTACTTCATGTACACCATCGATGGTGTCCCACTCGAGTACGTCGACAAGCAGCGCCTCCTCGGCGTTCACATCACAAGCGACCTCCGATGGAACGTGCACACCGACATCGTGCGCACCAATGCGTTGCAGGTGCTGGGTTTCGCGGCCCGCAACCTGCACGGCTGCACGCCCGCGTCAAGAGGATGGCCTACCTGTCGCTAGTCAAGCCCTCCATGACTTTCGGCCTTCCCGCCTGGCACCCAACTACCATTGAGAACACTACAAAGCTTGAGAGGGTGCAGAGAAGGGCGCTGCATTTCATACATGGCCGTAACCTCCCCCACCCTGTGACCAGATGCAGGTTATGCCAATGACCATGCACCTGCAGTACACCGATCTGGTGTTTTTTAAAAGATGCCTCAGTGGCGCCACTGATTTTGACGTGTGCGCGCGCATCATCCAGGGCCGCGTGTTGAGAGGCGACGATAATAGGCACCCCCGCCTCCAACCCCCTCCGGCCAAAGGACTGCTCGGCCGACGTGCTTTTTCTTTCCGGGTAGTTAACCAATGGAACGACCTGCCGCCCGCCCTCAAAGACTGCTCAGTGAGTCATTTCCCTTCCCTGTGCAGGGAGCACTTATGGGAGAACCAACTGCATGTGCTAAATTAGTTAGTTTCACGTGCTTCATCAAGGCTCTTCGCGGCACAAGATTTCCACAGATTTTGAGTGTTTTAGCAAGATATTTGCTAGCGTCGACGCCGTTTCTTGTTGCAATCTTAACAAACAAGAATAAACAAATAATAATAATAATAATAATAATAATCGCTATGTGCCTGCGCTCTTGCAGAATTTAATAATTATGCATGATGATGCATAGACATCCCATATAATTGGCTAGACTAGCAGTTAGCGGTCCACTTCCGGGACAATTAGAAAGCCATCTTGAATGGGTGAGTTTGCATGTTAATTTGATGGGAGCGATTAATCGAAAACATAGTTTTAAAGATGGCCGCCAGTTTGGCAGGTGAGCATATCAGACTTAAACACCAAATGATTACTAAATTCCCGTATGCAATAACTTTGCATCGTTTCTGTTTGTTCAATACCATGCTGCACAAGCTAAAACCATATCAAACAATCCAGTTAAGTACTTTATTCCATTAAAAAAGCATAAATTAAAACGCCAAACCGCCATCTTGAATAGGTGGGATTGACGCTTCAATTTGGTACACTCGCGCCTGTGCGGAGGTATTGGAGACTGCGTATCTAGCCTACTATAGGTGTTTAGATATCTATGTGATGATGTTGACTACACCGCCATCTCAAAACCATAAAGGATAAATCTCAGGAACCCGATTTATACGACGACGTGAGAAACTAGGGCGCTTCAACCTGTTGGGTCATATTATGCCTCCTGTGATATTGTAAGTTAATAAAATTAGTTATGGTGTATGATAAATAGTTTGTTTTCATAGTTTATAAAGAAAAAAACTATAGAGATAATAGCATCAATAGAAAATTATTTATTACAATAAAAATTAAATGTATTTTATGTGATTTTTTAAGTTTATTTGGTTAAGAGCGTGGAAAGCGAATAACCATAACAATAATTTTCCCTTATGCCCACGAGTCCAGGTATCCCTTAAATCTACCCTAATAACCCTGAGAGTTTAGAATTTCCTAAGACGAATGGATGTCTGTTACAAAAAAAATGATGGCCTTGGACCTGACTACGTGTGATGGCTTGAAGTGAGCTCTAGCGGGACCTGAGTATTAAATGGAGTTTTTCCCCAGAGCTTCAAAAGTTGTAATTTGAGAGCTTCGGTGATGGCGCAATAACTCTGCAGTGAAAACTGAACAAACGTTGCTATTTTTGGTTTTCTGAATTAAGGTCGCGTCAACCGTTAGGTCATAATCCACCTCTCTAGTCCAGGGGCATATGGGGAGGAGGGGCCTACGTTGGTCAGAACCAGCCTCGGGTAAGGGGAGGAAAAGGTGGTTCCCGCCACGTTCGGTCGTTCATTGTCTTGTTCATCGTTTCGTGGTGGGGTCATTGTCGTCATCGTCGTCAAGGAGTCGGTCAAAGGGAAGGAGGCAAGGTCCCCGACGGATGATTGCCAGAGATTCGCCTCTAGATTCGGGGGAGTATTAACCATTTACTACCCTTCTACTAGCTGATGTTTGCGAGGGTGGACCCAATTTCTCTTTAATCGCCGTTTACGATTAGCAGGAGGCCTGCTTCTGGGCCAATTCTATCCCGGGCCCAGACGGGTGATATTTAATCTGGCTTTGACACACTGTTGTTACAAAGGTGTAAAGCTAATATTAATAGAGATTATTATAAACACCGTTAGACATACCACCCAAAACAGACGGGACGTGAGAAAAAAACTCGGGCGCTTTCAAAACCGTTTCCAAGTATATTCCGCCGCCTGATAATATTGAAAAAACTAATTAATGAGTTCTATGGTGTTTTTAAATAATTTATATTTTTTCTTAGTTTATAAAAGTGAATAAAATGGTTGGTCAGTAAAAGCAAAATAAATTATTCATTTGAAAAAAAAATTAAAGGTTGTTGATTGTGAATTAAAATTTGTTACATAAATTACTTTGAATGAGAAATTTTAAAAAATTTGTTTGCCATAGTTATTTTGGACAAAACTCTCATCAATTGGGGGAGGATCAAAAAAAAGCGTGCAACAAAAACATTGTTTTTGGTGATACTGACTTACATATATGCGTTATACGGTTAAAGGTTACATCACATGTTGGGCCCACACCACAAGTAATTGACTATTGATTCATGATCCTGGCTCCATTCCCAAAACAACGCTATACTCATCTCTTGGCTGAATTGATTCGCTATTATATAATAGTGGTGTGAAGGGGGGAGTTTCTCCTCTTGTCCCTGAAACTGAGTTGGTGATCTACAATGTGTAAAAATCATCGTAGTAGCTGTACAACAAAAATAATAACTTGGAATGCAAAACATCTCCCATATGTTTCTCAAGGCTCCATTCTCTTGATCTTTTTTTTTTGGATTAAGGGATTGCGTCAACAGTTGGTCATTAATTTCACCACTCTAGCCTAGGGGATTTTAGGGTGGAAGAGGGGCCCACGCTGATCCAAGGACAACTAACACGGTACGGGGGAAGAAAGGGGGGGTGGGGGATCAAAACGTCGTCGTTTATCGTTTCGTGGTGTCATTAGGTAGTCGTCGAAACCGTCGTCGTCTTGGAAGGTCGTCCAAAAAGCAGGGGTGTATTTGCCGACGACGATTGCCAGAGGACTTTCACATCGTTATTTGGGAGTTATTATCTTCCCTTCTTACTTGCTCATGTTTGGCGAGACGCGATCTTTATCTCGTCATTGCCATTTACGATCAGCAGGGGCCATGCTCGGGGGCCCCCATCATACACGGATCAAAACTCATTTGTACCAATATATTAGTCACACCTACGCAAAACATAACGTATAATAATGCAGGCCATTAATCCACGGATATGACTGCCCGCAGGGGATATTGTAAGAATTTTGGCGATCAAGGTGGGATAGTGTTTATTTTTATTTCGGACTCCACCAAAAAACTTGAGAGTTACGTACAGTACGAACAATCTCTAATAGTATCAGGGATATTTTTATGATTATATGGGCAGGTCCTCGGACCATCCCTGATTTTTCACGTGAGTACGAACCTAAAAGAATAAATAAGCAGTAATGCACATTGCCAGGGGCTTCGAAAATTCATATCATCTGCATTTTTCTCTGTTGGACACATCTCAAATTTGTTACAAATGTATACGAAGTCTTCAAAAAGTTAATACTTACCACATCTGCAAGTGGTGAAAATCGTTTGTTACAAACGTGATTCAGAGTTTCATTAAAATAAAGCATTGAAACAAAAATCAATTTTATGCGTCTGCCTTTAGGACTGGTTTATCGGCACCGGCCAGGAGACCCAGAGGAGTAACCGTCAAGGGGTAAATCTTGGTAATCGGATCGTGGGACTGGGCCCTGAACGGCATTGATGATACTCGAGTGCGAGATAAACTTGTTCCATCAGTGACTACACTTTGGGGTTGGAGAGAAAGGAAATACTTCGGACTATTGATGGCGCTCATGGCTGCAAGGTATGGAGTGTTTAACGTCATTTTACTTTTTCTCTTCTGCCCACGTCCACTAATGACAAGATTATTAATATTTTACCCAAAACAAAACAATTGGTTTGATGCAAAGTAAAAACTGGATACCGGCATTTGGAATAGGAAACTCCCACCAAATACATTTTTTAAAGGTTTTTAAAGCATAAACCGGCTGAAAGGGACATAGATATTGATTCACGGCAAATTGGTCGTAAAGGTTTTGCCCCGTTAAGTTAATTTATTAAAATTTTAATTGATCATCTTCTCTGAAACAATTGTTACACATTGATACAAAAAATTTTACAGAATGAAACAGGAAAACGCCAGGCCTATTGTGGCCATCCACCCGCAAGTGATCCTGTTCCATTTCTTAACATTAATAAAACAAATAATAAAATAAACATATATTCTTCTTGTAAACGGGACGATGATGAATGAAATTGATGAAACTAAGATACATAACAGTTTATTAATATGATAGTCAGCATTAAATAAATCAAAAAAAAACAGTTGGAATTATATAAAGGCCGTTAAGCAAAGATCCATTATTCGTAGCAGTGTCTTAAACTTAAGGCCAATTCAGGTACCATTTCTCATCTGAAGTGATCTTGAATGGGCCTTTTAAAACGCCTTATCAGAAGGTCCGTAAACTCACGATGGTCCAGAAAGCAGGGTGTTCCAAACACTGGCAGGCTTCTCTGGTAGAATGACCTTTGATAAAAACCAGTGGTTCGCGGCCCAAAAAAGGGCGCAGCCCCGCATCCACTCTTGGGCACCTTACCCAAGAAAACAAAACTGGTCGTCCTTGCTGAAGGTCGATCAAAGGGTCAACATCAGGATTGTTTGCCATAAATCCCTTTTGCAAGTAGGGAATAATATCCATTGGTTTAAATAAAACATTACTGTTTAGAGGAAAATCAACATTTTCGCGACGTTCTTCAGCAAAGAAAAGGACATCAAAAACTGTATCAATAATTTTGTAGTTAGGATTTGAATATGTTCCAGAGTGTTAAAATTTATTTCGTCGACGGATGCCATGCTGGAAGATAAAATAGTGGTGTAGGGACGAAACTACAGTCAAGTATAAGGTACTTGAACTTTTGGCTAGCTCTTTTAAGTTATCTGAACAAAAAAAAACCCCTAGTAATTTTAGATTTTTTATCTTGGGGTTCATAATGCAAACCTCATCAAAACTAGGGGGGGGGGGGAGGCAAGCTGGGTCAGAAACAGCCAAGGGAAGGGGAGGGAAGGGAAAGGGGTCCACTCGGTGGTTCGTCATTGTTCCTTTGTCAACGTTTTGTGGTTGTCAATTGTCGTTATTGTCGTTGAGGGGTCATCAAGGGAAGGGGGCAAGTGTGGGGGCACAAGGTCCCCGACGACCGATTTTGCAAGAGCTTACCTCTAAGATTTACGTGGAGTAATATATTGTACACTTCTTACTAGCTGTGTTTGGGCAAGGTGGACTTATCCCTCTTGGAATCGCCTTGTTACGATTAGCAAGATCCATTGCTCTGGGCATTTCTACCCCGGGCCCAGGACGGGAGGAAAACGTCTGCTAAAAATTTTATATGGCCACGGTTTTAAAGTTTACGGACGTTAGACCATAATACGCCACATTCCAAGGCAATATTGGGATAGGGATATTGACCAGTTTATAATACAACGAAAGGAAACAGGCGCTTTCAAAACCCGGGTTGGTTAAATATGCCGGCAGTGAAAATGGGTAGGTTTGTAGTTTAAATGTTTTTACATTGATGATTTATAAATATTGGTTTCTAAATTAATATAGGTAAGTGACCAATTGATTATTATATTAAAGCTATAAATTGCATATACCCATTCAAGCGATGGATTGGTGAAAAGATGACGATGAAAAGATAAATTACCAACAAAAAAAAACCAATGCGTTATTGCGGTACTCGAAAAACTAAGTTCCAGTATAGTGGTTTATTACGAGAAGGGACAGACACACCTATTCCGTGTGGTGCACGGCGGACGGCTCTTCTTCAATTAATAAAACTAATTTTGTAATTTAGTTTGGGGCCCAACCGTAAAGATTAGTTTGCGCGGGGACATAGCCTATTAGGGTAACGTGGGAAGACAGGCATATGCATGTTACGAAGTAAGGCATCATACACATGGGGGGGGGGGGAGGAGGAGGAGAGGGATTTGTACCCTAGCGCGTCGAAGGCCAATTTTTTTAATTTTTTTTTTAAATTTGTACCGTGGGAAACCTGTTATAGGGGTGCAATTTGCCCCTCTTAGGTTAACTATGTAGTTCTGCGGGATAAGGGAAAATTGGGAAAAGGATGGTCCGAGGGTGTTAAGAGGACTCAATCCTTGCATTTCGCCTTTTAAACGGACCGAGGGGAAAACCTCGGAAAAAAACTTCAGTCAGGATTGCCGGGGTTCTCGACCGGGAATTCGACTCCGGGAACCTCCCGAATCCGTTAGGTCTAATGCCACGCTCTAGCCTAAGGGGGGGGGAGAGGAGGGGCCCATGCTGGTCAGGAAACCAAGCCACGGGTCAAGGGGAGGAAAAGGGGGTTTTCTCACGTCGCGGGTCGTCATCGTCTTTGTCATTGTTCGTTGTCGTCATTGTCATTCGTCGCCGGGGGGGATTCTTCAAGGAAGTGGGCAAGGTCCCCGGAACGGGACGACTGCCAGAAGCTCGCCTCTAGTGTTGGGATTTAATTAGTCCCCGTATATAACTTCGTCTCTCTTCTCGTTGTTATGACTAGACTGAGCCAGTCTTCTCCGGATTTGTTTTGTAAATGTAAATCTATTTAAATGGGTGAATTGCACTGGAGGGTACTTGATCCTGTTGCCATTTGGCCTCAGACTAATATAATCTGAGTTAGGAACGAAAAGAGGACGAAAGCAGCTACGTCCTCATGAAGGCTAAACTGAGTATTGCACGGAACGTGGCCCGGCTCGATTTGCTTATTGCCGATGGAGATGCATACTTCAGAACTTAGTGGGGTGCGGGGTTTGCCCAACATTTAACAAAGTGGTCTAAAGGGTAGGATGCCCGATAAACAATCAAAGTAATATTGGTCCTTTTGGTGGGAAGTGGCCGGTCCATCAAATTTGTAGGTAAATACAAAAAGGCTTTTCAATTAGAACAAGACGAAAAAAAAATTGTGTTGTATTTTTCGGGTTTCAAAAGTGGATTAAGGGCGCGTCAATGTTAGGTTTAATATACGTCACTTTAGGGTCCAGTTTCCCAAAAAGAGGGTTTAGGACATGTCCATAACCGTAGACTGGGCAGAACAGTCCCGTTCATGGGACAGGTTCATTACAATAAAAAATGCCAAAACTCCAATAGTCACATAGTGGACAGGAACCAGGCCGTGGGCAAAGGGGGGAAAGGAAAACTCCCCCGTATTCTTTAAAAAAACGTCACCGGGGGACCAGAGCTCGCCTCAAGTTTTCGGCAAAAGGCTTGCACTCCCTACATACTAGCTGATGGACTTTGAGAAGGAAAATATCTCTTTCCTCGCCTTTTCGGTGAGGGAAGCTGTAATGCTGGGGTGGGTGGATTTCTAGGACGGGGGTTCCAGAAGAGGTGATGAATTAGCAGAAGATCACTACAAAGATTATTCACAAGTTAAAAAATAAAAATAAAATGCCCCATTTAACAGATGCAGGTTTTCTGACGCGACTTTTCCCGAGCCGCGCCGACCAAACCGAAGCCAGCAATGAGTGCGGAGCCACCCCCCCCCCCCCCATGGGACTGTTCAGAAAACTCTACTCGCACAATTCCCCATTCTAGAACGGTGAGAACAGGCAAAAGTTTGAGTTTTATTTATTTTCAAAATGCTCATGTTCATTAATAAAAAAAGTGTTTAAATTATGTTGCGCTTAATAACTCGCGTTATCAACCTAGGGGATGTGGGAGGACACGAAGCACCTAGGGGGCTCGGTTTGTGACAACACAGCATGCACCAAAGGGAGTATAATAAGTGACATGCATTCGACAAAGACATAAAGCATAAAGCATAAGGGTGAGTCTTGTGGTTAATAGCTAGGGTTAGGCAAAATACAATTAGTAGGCTAAGAAAAAAGTATTGCTCTTAACGCAATTCTCACTTTACATAAAATTAGTATTTTGACAGCAGCACGGAATATTCTAGGATCTATCAACGAAATGCTGGGTGTAGTTAAAAAGCAAGATTTACAACGCGCAGACACCACCTTGGCTATTTTAATATTGCGGCCGCTTGTAATATTGTAAGTAAATTGATTTAAAATTTATTGTTTGTTTGAGAGTTTTTAAATGGGGATTGCTAAAGTTTATAAAGGAAAAAACTAAATAAACAAAGATGGAAAATGGATAAAAGAATAAACAATACTTCTAGGCCTAATTCTACCCCGGGCCGAAGGACGATAAACAAAATAATTAAAGATAGAGGGCTGGCTATCCGGCGATATTTCTCCATGTAGCTTTGATGTAGTGCGGTTGTGTTTAACACTATAATAACAGGGGTTAATTATTTGGCTTGGGGATTGGATTCATATTCGCACTTCAGGTCATGAAAGGGTTAATGTTGAATTAAATGGTTATCTCAAAATTTCCAGATTTTTGGACATTTAGATTTGGTTAAACTAATAAATTGGATTGAGAAATTTAGAAAGTATGTAATCTCTGTTATACGCTCCAAATCTGAATAGGCTGGGTGTGTGGGTGGGTGGCTGGCTGGCGGGGCGGGCTGGTTAGTTCTCTTGCGGAGATAATTTAGCCTACAGAGAAAACCGGTAAATTCTTAGAACTATGAAACTGGAACCAACACTTAGATGTACTTCAGACGCAGTGACTTTTGCTTCAATAAAACCAAAAATCGGGGTGGTAACAGGGGACAGGAGACAAATCAAAATTTGGATGATAATCAAAACGCGGTCGTAATTCCCGAGGAGGGTAATTTGTACAAACTTGAAATTAAACATGCTATAAAACCATTATAAATAGCTTGCGTCCAAAACACCAAGGGCTTAAATTTGGGGATGACCCAATGGCCCAAAAATGACAAAAAATACAAAATATGAACTTTAAAGGCCAAGAATCATCAAAGAAAAAAAAACGCTACAACTGAGATGTTTTCAAACGTGGAATATATTTGGATTAAATCTCTCATTATTTATCACTTTTGAATATGGAAAAGCATAATTGGGTAACGGGTTACCGGAAGAAAATTCAAAAATTACTCAAAAAAGTAGGTAATTCTGTACTCTTATTAATCATACCGCTATACTAAGAAAAAAAACGGTTCAAACTTAGAACTTTTGAAACTTGGGGCCCACTCTCAGATGTACCCAATAAAACCAAAAAAACCGTGCAAAAATCGGGACGTGAAAAACAAAATCAAAAAAAACGCGTAAATACTCAGGCGAAGTAATTTTGTAACAAAGCTTGAAATTAAAAATGCTCTAACCCATATAAAATATCTAGTTGTTTTAAAAAACACAAAGGGATAATCTTTGGGGGGGGAAACGTGAAGCCAAAACTTTTTTTTTTTTCCAAAAAAAAAAAACTTTGAACTTCAAAAACAAATTAATCATTCAAAGTCCATCATTCACACCTTGATAGCAAAACGAACAACAAAAAAGATGTTTAATATCAACCAAATACAAAAATTTGTAAAAAAAAAAAAAGACAAAAAACGGGCCGCCAAAGCTCTCCTTAAAAAGTCTTTCGGCTAGAATGCTGTGAGATATAGAAGGTTGAGCCAAGCTTTATTTCTTTTCTTCCCTAGTTTCGCCTTTTGAAAAAAGAGTAAAAATTATTTCCGCCTCGTGACGAGCGCCAAAGGCCAACGATTTTTGTGGAAAAAAGTAAAATGTTTAAACTTCGAATCATTTAAAAAATGGGGCTGGCCATTGTGTATTTGGGTCATGGCCAAGAATATTTTTTATGATTTCGAGTTTAAAAATTTATTTTTTACCACAAAAATCGGTGGCTTGTCGCTCGTTCAACAGGGGCCGAAAAAGATCTTAACTTATTTTTCAAAGAATAAAAAACTTGGCTCAAACTTCTATACTCACAGCATTAACAGTCCGAAAACTTTGAAGGACGAGCTTGGCTGCCGTTTTTTTATTTACAAAATTTTTGTATTGGTTGGATACTAACCGACACTAGCTGAATGGTGAGGTTATCGTAACGTGATCAGATACCGTAGGAACGGAAGGGGGGAGTGGGGGGGGGCTATTATATCACTGAGACGACGACAATGCGAAACGAGATATAGGCCGAACGATACACGACGACGTGAGAAACTAGGGCGCTTCAACCGGATAGGTCATATTGCGCCGCCTTCAATATTCTTACTTAATAAATGTTATTTGTTTTGTTTATTTTATGTAGTGTTTTTGGTTCAATTGGTTTAACGACGCGCCATCCGTATAGTTCGTTACGCGTTTGAATATGAAAGAAACAATAATAAAATCAACTGCGAGTATATTTAAATGACAATATAATACAAACGTGACTGTTGAGTGTGCTTCCTAGGACACGTCGCAAAGTTCTAGTTTAGCCTTATTGGTAACTCTAGACGGATATGTATTATATGTAATTAGTAACAGGTTTAATAGATGTTATTACTATCTTCGGTGTGTATGTGCACAAATTATACAAACCGATCCTTATATTCTCTTACTTTTTAACACAAAACAACCTACATCACACACCCATTAATACCAACGGATTAACACCACACATTTCTGCAAGAAGTTTACAGTTTTATAAAATTGTTTTCTCTTATAATATTTTTGTAAATATTGACCGCTCTTTTTGACGGTTTATTTGTTTTGATTTTTTTTGTTGGGGCGCGTCAAACCGTTAGATTATAATGTCGCCACTTGAGCCTAGGGGATATTGTGAGTAGGGGTCTTGCTGGTCAGAAACAGCCACTGGAAGGGGGGAAAAGTTGGGGGGGTTCCACGTCGCGATCGTCATCGTTATTTGTCATTGCTCGTTGTGTCATTAAATAAATCAACAAATTTAGTTATTTTACATTCTACCCCAAACTTAGTCACATAAGTAAGTTTTCAGTTGGAAACATTAAAAATCACCAAAGCGGACAAGCCCAAACCTGTAGGCCCCGACGCAATCAACGACGGTGACGATAAAAAAAAACCAACCAAAGATCGAATATTTTTTACTATTAGGAAATATAGCAATCAGTGGTAAGGGGGACAGTGCGAAAACACCCACGGAATCAACGCAAAGAAAAGACATCAAACAAGCCGATCGGAAAAACAACTTTTGAATTATTATGTGCCTCGTTGCTAGCACGAAATCCAAAGTCACCGTTTACTAATTCCTAGCTCAAGAACTGATGGACTTAAATCCAAATCAGAAGTTTAAAAACTTCTGTCTATAGCGGAAAATCGATCTCTGGATCTTATGTATTAGAAGAAGAGACGCTAACCACAAGAACAAGGAAAGATGAGGTGACCCTGACAACGACTGCCAGAGCTCGCCTTATTTTTCGAGAGTCTCTCGCTAAGGCGTGTAAGTTGGGAAAAGACCCTATTTTACTGGTTCAGCACCAGCCACGGGTAAAGGAGGAGGTTGTGGTGGTGGTTACTCACGTCGCCGGCCAGGCCTCGGCTCTAGTATTGGGGAGTAATATACTCCGCTCTTACTAGCTAATGTTTGTGAGATGGACTTTTTCTCTTGAATCGACTTGAATCGACGATTAGCAGACCCATGCTCTGGACCAATTCTACCGCGGGCCTAGACGGGGTGTTATATAACTGTTAGCAATTAGGGAATGTCAGAGGGCATGTTTAAGAGGACTCAATCCCTTGCATGCATTCTAATCAACGACCGAAGAAACCCCGGTAATGCTTGAAGTCAGGATTGCCCATGGCGGTTATCGAACAAACACGAAGACAGCCCCGACCGAATCACTGAGTAACAAGGAATACTCGATTACATACTAACTGATGTTGGCAAGATGGGGAATTTTTCCTCTTCCTCCCCATCTACCAATTAAAGAGGGCCATGCTCTGGGCCTCGACGTGACTTATCGAAGGCCCGCTCTATGTTAGACTTTTGTTTATCTGATTAAAGGGCGCGTCAACTTTTAGGTCATAAACTCATAAATACGGCACTCTTGCCTGGAGGTAATGGGGTGCAAATGTTACTAACTTATGTACTCGTTTAAACTTGACATTAAAGTAACTTAACTATAACTAAAACGATTCAAACCCGGTTAGGTCAAATTTTTCGCCTCGCTCTGATATTGAAGTTAATGAAAATAGAAAAGGTATATGTGTGTTTTTGAAGATTATATTGTTTCTTTAACTACCATCAACAAAAACAAAATGGGCAGAGATGATAGATAGCCAAATAAAAAAATTATAAAATCTAAATAAAACTGGAAATGTGGTTTGATGGCTAATTTGTTGATACCTGGATTAAAGGGCGAGGAAACCGTTAGTCAAATGTGCAACTTTATTTCTAGGTGATAATGAGAAGGAGGGCCATGCTGGTGAGAAACCAGCCATAGTAGTAGCAGGAAAAGATTCTTCCACCGTCGCGGTCGTCATTGTCATTGTCTTCGTTCGTTATGTCATGTCGTCCATCGTTCGTCGAGGGTTCATCAAGTGAAGGGGGGCAAAGGTCCCCGACGGGGGACGATGCCAGAAGATCGCCTCTATTTTCTGGGAGTAAAAAAATACTAAACCTTCATCCTAGAATGTTTGAGGAGGAGGACTTTTTCTCTTGAAATCGCCTTTAAAAAAACGATTTAGCAGAGCAAGCTCCTGGGGCCCAATTCTTCTCGGGTCCCAACCAGTTAATAGGCCCATACTACTTTTTTTGATATTGATTGATGGATATGCTGTAAACGGTCTCATATTTATGCGGACTTGGCTAATCGAGGTACGAAGGGGAAGGGAAACGTAAGGGATGGACGCGGGAGGGACAAGGGGGTGACAGGGCCTGTTGCTGGTGCAGAACCAGCAACAAAAGCATCGGAGGGGCAGGGTTTCCCCCAGTCGGTGGGTCGTCTCCATCTGGTTCATCATCCGTCCGTGTTGTCACTGTTCGTCCGCCGTCGTGTAAAAATAAAATTGAAATTAATTACGACGGACGTGAGAAACACTAGGGCGCTTTCAACGGTTCAGGGTTATTATTATTGCACCGCCCAGTGATACTAAAAAGTTGCGAGATGAGGGAATGTGTCTTAGGATGATTATATCTATTCATAAATGATGGAATGATAGAAAAGCAAAACAAAAAAGTTAATTTAGAAGAATGGAACAAAATACCATTTAAAAAATGGTGTATTATGTTGAAATTAGATTTGTTAAATAGATAAACTTGGATGAAAAATTTAGAAAGTTGTCGCGTTATCGTATGAAAGAAGTTCCATATATGATTGGGAAGAAATCAAAATTGCGTTGCGGCAAGGATCATTATTTGGTTTACATTGCAGCTAGCATATGATGTACGGTTAAAGGATTTTGATTATTGGATTAAGGAACGCGTCAAACCGTTAGGTTCATAATTGCACCACTCTAGCCTAGTGGGATTATGGGGAGGGGGGGGACGGGCCCATGCTGTTCAGAAACCAGCCACGGGTAAGGTGGGGGGAGGGGAAGGGGGGGTTTCTTCTCGTCGCGGTTGTCATCGGTCTTTGTATTGTCGGTTTGGGCATGTCATCGTCGTCGGGGAGTCGTCAAAAAGGAAAGGATGATGTTCCCCGTCGAACGATTCCCAGAGCTCGCCTTAGTTTCGGGGAAGTAATACCACACCCCCTTACTAGCTGATGTTTGCGAGCTGAACTTTTTATCTGGATTGCCTTTAACGATAGGCAGAGGCCCAAGCTCTGGGCCAAATTCTTCCTCGGGCCCAAGCAAGTTAATTTATACTTTTGATTGAATTGATTAGATATTGCTTTTAAGGTCTCATAATTTATGCGGGACTTTGGCTAATCGAGGACCGAAAGGGAGGGACGTAAAGGGAGTTGACGCGGCGGGGGGGACAAGGGGGTTAGGACAGCCTGTTGGCTGGTCAGAACCAGCCACAAGCCAAGTCCGGGCGAGGGCAAGGGGTCCCCCACGTCGGTGGTCGTCTCCCATCGTGTCATCAATCCGCCCGTGTTGTCACTTGTCAATCCGCCGGTCCGTTGTAAAAAATAAATTTAAAATTAATTACGGACGACGTGAGGAAAAACTAGGGACTTTCAAACCGGTTTAGGTCTTATATTATTGCACCGCCAGTGGATACTAAAGGTGCTGAGATGTCGGGAATGGGTGTCTTTGATGAGTATATTCTATGTTATAATGATGGATGATAGGAAAAAGGCAAAAACAAAAGTAATTTAAAGAATGGAAAAAATGCATTTAAAAAATGTGTATTATGTGAATTAGATCCCTTGTTTAAATAGTAAACTGTGGATGATAAATTTAGAAAGGTTTGTCGCCGTTATCCGTGTATTGGTATAGGACGATCCTCCATCTGATTGGGAGAAATCAAAATTGCGTGGCAAGGAATCCACATTTGGTTACATGAAGCGAGCATATGATGTTACGGTTAAAGGTTTGGTTTTATTTGGATTAGGCCGGCGTCAAAACCGTTAGGTCATTAATTTTGCTTTATTCCACTTAGGTCTTAAGGGGGGTGGGGGAGGAGAAGCTTCATGCTGGTCAGAAAAACCCAGGCCACCGGGTCGAGGGGGAGGAAGGGGGGTTTCTCACGTCCGCGGGTCGTCATCGTCGTTGTCAATCGTTCGTTGTTTGTCATTGTCATCGTCGCCGGGGGGGTCGTCAGGAAGTAGGCAAGGTACCACAGAAGATTGCCAGGATCTGCCTTCTATTTGGGGAGTAAGATACTCCGGCTCTCACTTAGCTGATGGTTGCGAGGTGTCATCATTCCGTCCGTGTTTGTAATTGGGTCGTCGCCGTCGGGGTAAAAAATAAATTAAAATAAAATTGTACGACGACGTGGAAACTAGGACGCTGCAACGGTTAGTTTATTATTGCGCCGGCATGTGATATTAAAAGTTAGAAATGATTAATGGGTGTGAATGATTTTAATGTTTTCTTGCTTTGTAAGAGTTAAAGGAAAATTATGGGAGTTAAAAAGTAAAAGGGCCCAAAACAAATAAAAATCAAAATGAGTGTGGTTTGTGATTTTCAGATTTGGAATAAAAAATTCTATGAATGAGAAATTTAGAAATTGTGCGCCGTTATCATTATGATAGAAAGTGTCTTTTCATGGATTGAGTAGGAAAATATCATCCAATAATATTATGTCAAGATTAATTTCAAGGTTAATGAGCCTAGTAAAAATGTTACGAATCTGGTCTAGCGGTCCAGTGCCATTATTAATGCAGTCTATATGCACGTAATAATAAAGCCAGTATCAAGCGAAACAAACTGGTCCATGTAGTCAGAGGACTATAGGAATATGTTGTGTTACTTTGTTAAGCAGGATTGACTTGGACTGGTTCTGGCTGCCCCCAGAAATGTGAAATGTAAAAACACCCACCACAAACAATTAGGAGAGACTAAAAAAGACTTTTACATTGTTCTTCTCCTATGCACTTCTGAAGCCGTCAAGTTTTTGGTTTATTTGGATAGAGGGCGGCGTTCAACCGTAAGGTCCATAATTGCTTCACGCTAGCAATAGAAAGGAAGACAAGCCCTATGATAGATCTATTGTTTTTTTTTGAAAAATTAAATTTTGTGAAGCGATGACCTCACCATTTTTTGTCCACAATCTAGAACTTGGCCCATCTAAAAAGTTGCCAAAACAAGAAGCCATCTTGGATTGTTCCAATCTGTAGTGCTCCGGTGCGCGAGTGATAAACTCTAGCTACTAACAGTATGGTTACTCTATGGTGCAAACCAACCGCGGTATTAACGCCAGAATCAACAAGGCCGATTCAGATCAAACTTTTTATGTATTATGTTCGCGTTGCTTCGTTTCTAGGACGGCTTCAATATCACCGTTTACAAAAAACTCCTAAGCCAATAACTGAATGGACATTAAAGTCAAAATCGTCAGTTAAAATACTCTGCACAGCAGGGAATCAAACCATGGACCATCGGCACTGGAAGCAAGAGAAGCTAACAACAACAAACACTAAAGGAAGAAGGAAATAAAATAAAAAAATTATGGTTTGATAGGTAAATAGGAAAGGAAAAAAACATAATTTTATTTGAATGCAATTAAATAGCAACTATTAAGGGGACGTGTCAACGTTAGGTCACAAGGCACCACTATAGCCTAGAGGGGATATGGGGGTGGAGGGGGCACATGCTGGTCAGGAACCGACAACGTGTAAGGGGAGGGAAGGGGGTTTTCTAACATCGCGGTCGTCACGTCTCATTGTTCTTCATCGTCGTCGGAACAAGAGGAAGGAGGTCGTCAAGGGAAGGGGAGATGTCTCCGCGACGACGATTGCAAGAGCTCGCCTCCAGTGTCAGGGAGTAATATTACTCCCTTCTTACCAGCTGATTGTTTGCGAGGTGGACTTTTTTTTCTTGAATTGATGTACAATGCGGAGCTTGCTCTGGGCCAATTTTTACCCCGGCCCAGGTCGTTTTAAAGAAAAATTAACGATGTGATTGCTGAATAATTAATTATTTATTGTTTGAATGTTGGCAGCACGAAGTGAGCTGGAGTTGAGGCACTTTTTTTAAAACCACGGAACGGGGTATCGGGTCGGGCTGATTTTTTTGGTATGTCATGGACCAACATAATCAGGTTAATATACAAGTTTCAAAGATGGTAAATCTGTGGGGACGGCAGGTGCAGATATGTTGAAAACCCCTAACTCGGGCAAGGAGTAACAGGTCGAGTAATCGTAAAATCAGTCGCGTTGCGCTGGGCTTGCGGGCGAAAGGACCGGTCGTCCTGGATTAAAAAAAAACGTTTTGATAAAGGAAACTTGACCGTTTGACAAGGTTTTTAAAGTAATTTATTGTTTATTACAATTAATAACAGTAATATGAACTGATTTTTAAAACGAAGGAAGCCCCCCCCCCCCCCCCCCCCCCTTGTGCGACTTGGGCGTATCGCCACTCATTCGGTGATTCTGTGTGTAACATTGGGAAAAATCATACGATTCGGCTGAAGCAGATAGCACTGAAAACTTTTAAAACAGGAATCCGGTACGATTTTACTGAGAACTGATTAAAACACAAACCAGGTGGATCTATTGCACCGATTTAAAACATACAAGGAAATATAAATGAAAAAATAGGCTGCGAAAATAGTTAAAACAATTTTGTTAACGGACAAGGGTTTTTGTTTTTGAAAAAAAATATTTTTGTTGTTATTGAAAATTTTGTTCTGGCCGTTGAAATGCAGTGCCCAAGGTGTATCGGGAAGTTGCACGCCCTTTCCCAAATTTTCCCGCTCGGAGATTGAGTAAAATTCTTTGCAATATTTACACGTATTTCCCATACAGGGCTATGTTTTTTCCAATAGTATTGTCACAGGATGATAGGCTACAAACGCGTATGCACTTCAAAAAACATGTTTAATAATTTTTTAAATACAATCCAGAAATTACCAAAATTCTTTCCCCGACCAGGGGATTGAACCCACTCTCTCCACATTTCGAGTATAACGGCGCGCCGCCTTAGCCTACTAGTAAAAGGGACAACGCAAAAATCGTTGTTAGACGATTTTTGTGGATGTGGAGTCCTGTGTTTTAGTACCCGGAACATTTGCATGTAAAGTTTTGATAATCATATTTGGAAAAACTAAAAGGTTTTTTTTAAGTTTAGGTTTGTATCAGGCGCGTCAACAGAAGGCCATAAATGCGCCACTCTAGGCCTATGACAGGCTAAGGAAAGCCTTAGGTAGGAGGGAGAAAAGAAAATAGGTACTAACTAAACACACATGGCCTCAACTCTAAACAACGGACTTTAGGCGTGTTTTCCTAGTAATAAATACATTATTCACAAGGTGTTTCTTCGCGTACTCGATATAATGAGGAGAAATTACAACATTGACGGGGATTGTTCGTTCGCGTCGTTAGTGGTGAATAGTTTTTAAAATTTATTCTTACTTCCCGACGTTCGCTCCTCACTGTGGATGGACATTTTCAAGGGGACTGCAATGAACAATGTTTATAAATTTCTCTTCAATAATAAAAACTCTTTACACGGCCAAATTCAAGGAATTTTGGCCTTATATGGGATTAAAGGTGCGTCAACCGTTTAGGCAATTATTGCGCCCACTCTAGACTATAGGGTGATTATTGGGGAGGAGGGGCTCATGGCTGGTAAGAAACAGCCACGGGGAGGGTGATGAAAGGGGGGATCTCACGTCGCTGTCGTCATATTCTTTGTTCATTCGAAATCGTTGTGTTCATTTGGTCATCGTCGCCGTGGAGTTCGTCGGGGAAATAGGAGGTGTTCCCAGGCGATGAGGCCAGAGCTCTCCTCTGGATAAGGGGGAGTAATATTCTTCCTCTTTTTTGTTGATAGTTTGCGAGGGGAACTTTTTCTCTACTAAAAATTCGCCTAAATATTAGCAAAAAGAGCTATGTTTAAAAACGGGACGGGACGTGATAATACTAGGCGCTTTCAAAACCGGGTAGGTTCATATTCGCACCGCTGTGAACATTGTAGTAAAAAATAAATATGAGTTCCTGGGTTTGATGATTATATTGGTTTTCTAAGTAAAATAAAAGGAAAACAGGGGACCAAGAGATGATAAATGTGATAGGAAAAAGTTTTTTTTTGTATTTTTTGAAAAATGAAAATGGGTTTACGAATTAAATCCGGTTCAAACATAGTCCTTGGAGGCGAGATATTTATGGGAATAAGTAGCTGTTGATCTTGCATCTATGCTTCACGTTTCATCAAGGAGATGTTTGGACGGTAGATCGCATGCTGTCTCAGGAAAAACCAGCCGTAGGTGGTTTTAGCTAAATGGGGACAAGGAAGTTCGATCATTAAAAACAAGATTTTTTTTTAAAATTGTTTTTTTTGTTTTAACTGTTTCTGGAGGTTTGTTTGCTTATTAATCTACTGTTTCAAAGTTATAAATGAACAGAAAAAAAAACAAAACTGAGATGATAGTTATAAACCAAAATTAAAATATTATTTTCATAGTAAAATGATGAAAAGCTTTTGGTGTGGAGTTTTAGTATATTCGGATAAAGCGCGCGGCAAACCGTTCGAAGGGGTCATAATGTCAAAAACTCTAGCCAAGGATATATTGGGAGGGGCCCATTGCGGTCGAAACAAGCCACGCTTCTGGGCCAAGGTCTACCCCGGCCCCAACCAGACGGGGGGATCTAGCTGTTGATATTAAGATATATAATTTAAAACAAACAAAACCCACGACGGGGACGTGAGGAAAAACTTAGGGCGCTTCAACCGGTTTGGGTCAAGAATGCGCCGCCGTGATTATTAAAAGTTGAATGACAGATGAGTTAATGGGTTTGGGGTTTGATGAATGATGTTGTCTAGTGATCATATAACCAAATATAAATGATGGATGATAGGTAATAGCAAAAGAAAAAGTTATTTATGTGAATGAAATAACTACATTAAAGAAATTTGTGTGGATGTGAATTAAATTTTGTGAAATAAGTTACTTGATGATGGAAAAGTTAGAAAGTTTTGGGTTCGCCATTATTCATTATGATTAGAAGTTTTCTGCTTTGGATTTCTATGGTTGAGATCAAATTGGCGTGCTTCACAAGGCATCATATCATGGTACATTTCAGCTAGCATATATGATGCCACGGTTAAAGGTATATTTACATAAAATTCTAAAGCAGACCAAGACAAAACCCTGTAGTCGCCGCACCACTATTACGTGCAAACAAACCGGTTGACCATAGATAACGGAACAATTTAGTAGCAAAACACCGAGTCAGACACCGCTGGGGACACGATTTCCACCGGCGGACATAGTGCGAGAATCTAAGGGCTAAATAACGGGTCCAAAACCTTGAATGTATTGTGCGTTGTTGATAGGGACGCTCCCAAGGTCACCGTTTACACATTCCTATGCAAAAGAAATGATGTACCACTTATGAAAGTTTAAGAAACTCTGCCTATAGAGGAAAACGAACCCTCGACCTTCGCAATTGAAAGAAGAGACCGCTAACCACATGGACCAAACAAGACACAAAATAACATTGTGACGTGTTTGTAATGCTGGATTGTTTAATTTCAAGAGTAGTATGGTATAATTTGGAGTAAGGGACGCGTCAACCGTTAGGTCATAATGCACACTCTAGCCTAGGGGGATATGGGGAAAGAGGCCATGCTGGTTGCTGGTCAGAAACCAAGCCACGGGAGTGGAGGTTTGGTTTTATTTGGATAAGGGGGACGCGCAACCGTTTGGTCATAATGCAACACTCTAGATTAGAGGATAGGGGGATGAGAGGGCCCATGTGGTCAGGAAAACCAGCCACCGGTTAGTGTTGAGGGTTGGTTTTATTTGGGATGAAGGGACGCGTTTCAAACGTTAGCTTCAATAATGTTTACCACTCTTAGCTTGGGGATAGGGGGGATGAGAGGCCCATGCTGGTCAGAACCAGCCACGGGTAGTGTGAGGTTTGGTTTATTTGGATTAAGGACGCGTCAACCGTTAGGTAATAATGTAACCACTCTAGCTAGAGGGATATGGGGACGAGAGGCCCATTGGTGGTCAGAAAACCACGCCACGGGTAGTGTGAGGTTTTGTGTATTTGATGAGGGACGGCCGTCAAACGTTAGGTCATAATGCACCACTCTAGATAGAGGGATGATGGCTGAGGGCCATGCTGGTACAGACACCAGCCACGGGTCTTATTTTAGGGTGAGGGTTTTGGTTATTGGGGGATTAAGGGACGCGTCAAACCGTTAGGTCATAATGTACCACTCTAGCTTAGAGGATATGGGGATAAGAGGCCCAGATGGTCAGAAACCAGTCCACGGGTAGTGTGGAGGTTTGTTTATTTGGATTTAAGGGACGCGTCAACCGTTAGGTTCAATTAACTGCACCCACTCTAGCTTAGAGGAATTGGGATGAGAGGCCCCCATGCTGGTCGA
>JAMZAV010014854.1:0-14337 GCA_024449915.1 Sweltsa coloradensis | reverse complement strand
ATGCGAATTGTTTGTGAAAATATTATGTTTAAAGGGTTTGCAGATATGAATCTTGATAAAAACACAGGGGTTTCCCAGGGAAAAAAATTACCTTTGAAATTCTTTATATAAATGTAGTTTGTCCATTGGCGAAAATACTTATTTTGATACTTTTTTCTTAAACGTTTTAAACGAATTTTAGTTAGCTGCATTTAAAACGTAGAAACATGAAAGTTTGAATAAAATCATTCATGTAAAAAAATTCCCTTTGTTAAAGAGTTGTTTCCACTTTTTCACCCCAAAAAATGACCTAAGTGGTTTTTCTAGATATTGTTATACGTTGACTTTGGAACCGTCCAGAAAAATAAGAACACACTGATGTGATTTTTTTTTCTCTCGATAAGTTTTATTTTGACCCCTGCTCGCCTACAGCGGTCGTTTTCAACCCGTTGACTATTTCCAAATTCAATATTTTTTCTGGTTGGCCATTATTTCTTGTCTTTTTTAAAAACGTTGTTCAGTCGCTTTAAAAAAAATCCCGCACTAAAACACAGTTGTGGACTAAAGGATTAGACTCCGATACAAATTTTTTCCCTTTTTTTCGGTATCTTTTGGTAGGTAATTTAAATAACCTCTATTTATCGTTAAAACATTATTCATGTCCAGCTTTTTTTTCACCAGGGAAACGGGGTTGGAACGCTACATAAACTACGATAAGAAGGGGTTTATTTTCCAACAATTTTTGTAAGCATTCGTTTTTAAAATATTGCGTGCATGCAGGGGGGGCCGTGTTAGGGGCCAGGTGCACGCGCACCCCAAATATTGCGCGAACTAAATTCCCAAAATTTAGGTTCGAAGCAAATCTCGTAATATTCCCAATAAATCGTTGGATTTTTTGCATGGATATTTTTTGGGCCGGCCCCAAAACAAGGGATATTCGGGGAGGACATTCTTTGTAGGTAAGTGCTGCACCGGGGGGTGCTCCCCCGAAGGGGGTTCCTTTTTTTTTATCGTTTTTTCCCCACAGTCGGCATGGCAGAACGAGCCCCGGGCCTCTTTTGAAATCTTTTCTAAAAAAGGGTTTTGGAAGATCGCGAAAGCAAATGGGTAAAAACCCGTTTTTTTTTTTTGCTCGCAGGCGCGGGCTTTCTTTCCCCCCCCACAAATCCCAACCCCCCTCAGTAGCTAGTGAAATTTTTTACACGGGGTTTGGGGTGAAGTGAGAAAAACATTTGCTAAAATTTTTAAACCGGCTGTGAAGGAAATCAAATATGATTTTCGGTAAAAAGCGATCAAAAAATAAACAGTTTTTTAAAACGACCTTTCGACAAAAAATTAAAAAGGATTTCCCTTTTAAAATAAATATCATGTGATGTTTGAGGCGCGTTTTCCCGGAGGAGATAAAGGGGACAAAATTTGGGGTATGTAATTTTTTAAATTAACCATATAATAATTAATTTTTTTGGATGGTTTTCCATAAGTAAAAATTACACGGGGGATTTTTTCCCGCCCAATAAATTAAAAAAAATATACTTTTAATTTTTTTTTCCCGGGGGTATTTTCGGGACCATTAGTATTAAAAAAATTTTTCGCCCCCGGGGGCCTGGGGCTGCCCCCCAACCCCTTTGTTTCCCGCAGAATAAGACTTCGAAATTAGTGCCCCCCACGATGATAACCACGACCGCCCCTACGTGCAGGGTTGTTCGGGACATAATGAAATTAAACTGCAACTATATTGTTCATTAATACTCTCACTTTTTTCCATCCCCCCCAAACCACTCCCAAAAACAAATAAAACGAATTTATGCGAGAAACGTACCACGGGTTTGGCAAAATAATTAATAAAATAAAATTTTTTTTATATCTCACAATTGTGTTTTAATTTAAAGTTTCTCACTTTTTTTTCATGCAAAAATTAATTTCGTTTGAAAAAAAAAAATTTTTTAAAGTAATAGCCAAAACATTTGGGGGAACCTCTTTGATTTTTAAACAAAAATAAAAATTAAAAATTGAACTTAAAAAATTTCCTGGAAATTGGGGAAGCTGTTAAATTATCTCTTTAAAAGTATTTAATAGCCATTGATTATTTCATTAAATTTTAAATTTTAAAATTTTTATCATTTTTTCTCTCGGATATATTCTTTTCTCGAGGTCGTTTCCCCCCAAATGGTTTTTTTTTTTTTACATTTTTTTTAATTTTGTACCTAACTTGGGGGTATAAGTTGTTTCCCCCAGGGTCTCCACGTGTATCCCATTGTGCTGCTACCTAGCCCCCCGAGGGAAAAAGCTATCAGATAAAAAGAAACCCCCCCCCCCCAAAACCAAAGTCCGATGGTTGTGTGGGGGGGGATCAAGGGTTTTCACCGCGGGACGTGATTAACTTCTCCCCCCTCCCCCCCCCCCCACTTGACCCTGCCTGACCCGCGTATGGCCTCTTGCAACCACGCGCTGTGCGATGAGGTTATATTAACAAGACAAGCCCGGTGGGTGTGAAATTACTTTTAGTTTGATTCTCTACAATTGTGTTTTACTCCTTGAATCTAGGTGCCCGTTAGGGCGCCGCAGCCAAGCCGCGGTGCGCTACACACTCAAGCACCTATACACCAAGCAGAGTTGGGGTGATTTCGAGGTGTTACCAGCCGTCATGTAACGTGATGTGAACTTGAAAACTATCACAATCGAGGGGATTTAGGTACCTGACAACACATGCCAAATTTTTATTGGGGTACGACCATTCCTTCTGGTGAAAAAATGGCTTGAAAACATGCTCAAAATCACTTTAAGGATGTTAGCTACTGCTACTGCCTACTACTGCCTACTACTGCTAACATCTAATACGTCGGCCCGCGATTCTGACCAGACGGGTGGGACTACAATGTTCATATTTACATGGACATTAAGGTTATAGAAATATAGTCTCTTTTGAAAAAAAAGTTGAAAAAGTTTGTTGGAAGGCTTCCAAATAAAGGTTTTAAAAAAGCCTTAAACACTTGGCATACAATCAACAAGTAACCATAGTTACTTGACACTTGTTGACGGTATAAGCAGAGTTAGGCGGGAAAGTGCGATACGTAAACAAATGGAGGACATTTTAAATTTTGCTTCTATGTGTGAAACGAGAAAAGTTGTCATTATACTCTCATAAAACAAATCAGAAACCGTCCCTGACCTAGGCCCAGATGACGAAAACTATTTATAATACAACAGTGTAGGTCTAAAGTTCCATTAGGCTATAGGACTAGATAAATAAATACTTACATACATGTTTGACAAGCCCTAGGCCTTTCTTAGCCAACCCTAGGCCAGCACAACCTTGTTTTGACACTTCCCGCACAAATAACTAGTTTTGATTACTACAAGCCTAATGCAGATAAACAATGGTATGATAGTCTAGGCTATTCCAAATTTACGGCAATAATAAGCTTCTTCTTTACTTTTAATCAACTCACGCAATCTCCTGTCACTTTTAATAAAAATGTAAAACAAAAGATGGTGAAAATTTCAATATTCTTCTGATTATCTGATGATTTACATGGCTGTGGTCAAGGCGTCTAGATATATCGCTTCCCTCGTGTGGGTGCAGTGAAATAGGTGTAAAATTACATTAGTTGTGCGTTTGTTGTTACATGGGAAAGTTTTAATAGGATGTGATTTGCCTAGACTTAACCAGTCATTATACCGTCGTTATACCATGGTTATCCCACCTATACCCAGGATGTACATAAAATCCGGGCCTAGATATTTTACATCCTATTGTTATTGCTAATACCAAAAAAAATTAAATCAACTTTGATAAAAATATTATATTTTAAAAAATAATTTGTAATGGAACTTGAAAAGGTAATAAGAACACACACATAACAAAACTTGTAGAAATACGCCAAACCTTACACACTCAAAAGGAATGAGATCAAAAAAAAGGGCCAAGCTCATCTACCCTTCCACATTTGCGAAATTTCTTAATTCATAAACGTACAGTGTCCCATAACAGCATCCTCGAAAAGCTTGGCAAAATAGAATTTGCATGTTTACGTTTAAATTAATTACAAAAAAAAAAAACTTGGATAAACTACTACGTTAAATTAATAATCGAAATTCTTTTTTTTTTGCCAAGCTTTTCGAGGATGCTGTTATGGGACACTTTTAACGTTTTATGAATTAAGAATGCGCAAATGTGGAAGGGTAGAGAGCTTGGCCCTTTTTTAGATCTCATTCCTTTTGAGTGTGTAAGGTTTGGCTGTATTTCTACAAGTTTTGTTATGTGTGTATAATATACGCACTGTGCATTCCTTTCAAGAGTCTGTCAATCTCAAGTGAACAGTAGTATTGTTGGTACTTGTGTTCTGTGTTAACAATGATCTAAATAATGTGTCGGACGTTACAAGCAGAAAGAATATAACTTTTTTTATTTTGAAAATTTTGGTATTATTTATTTATTTTATTTTGTATATATTTAACTTTTTTGTATTACTATTGTATGTTTACCTCTATAAATCAGTTTTTTAACTGAATAGGATAGACTTTAAATAAATGAAAAAAATATAAAAAATATCACTAAAAGAGAAAACCATCAAATTTATTTGCTTGTACACATTCACTTTGATTTCTATGGAACGGTTTGTATTACTTAGCATGAAGAGAGTTATAGTTTAAGTATAAACATTTATCTTCTAATATATTTTAAAATAGTCGATTAAAGTTTTTTATGAAGTCTTCACATTTCGTAGACATTATTATATCATTAACTGTTTAAGTTGTCAGCGAACATCATACATAGAAGTTGCTAGTGGGCGATACTATGTTAAATACGCAGTTATGGCAGAAAGCCAACCTAAGTAAGCAAGTCTTGTTTCCTTTATAATTCAAAATGAATATATATCACCTTCGTACAAAGTGTAGGTTTTTATTTTGTTTTTCGAACGCTTAAGTATCTTTTGAGTATTTTATCTCACAGTGCATTTCAAAAACGCATATATATATATTGCATTTTGCGGCGTTGCTGATATCTAAAATTAAAATGTTCATTTTGAGTAGGTCATTATTTAACTTCTGATGTGGACGAGTTTTGGGGTTTGGGGTATGGTTTTAGAGCCGTCCTAGTAACAAACCCACATGATACATTTAAAATTGTTTCGAATTAGCATTGGGATGTGTCCATCGAGTTTGGGTTTGGTGCCTCGCAATTTAAACATAATCTTTGGTTGACCATTGTCCGCGCGTCGATGGCGATAGAGTTGGCTGGGTTTTTGCTTTAATCAAAGCCCCCCAATGTAAATCAGTTATAGTAGGGGTTGTAAGCCCGTTCTGCGTGGGGTTGATTACAAATACGATTATATGTATCGTTTCATACACATTCTCACACACACGCACACATTCATTCACATTCATTTCATTTATTTCATATTAATTCATTTCATGAATTCACGTCATTGGAATTCTGTCTTCATTATAGTCATTAATTATTTGCAAAACATAAGTAGCCTCAAATTATAAGGCTTAAAATATAACGGACAAGACATTGAAGGGCAATTAACTTTTGGATAACAGTTTCAATACTTGATATATTTTTAAATATTTGGCCACGGTTCAAATTGCGAATATTTACATCGATAAAAATGTCGTCCTTAAAGTTTTTTTAGTACAAGACGCATTTGGGTTTTGATGGAACAGTCTGGCAAATATAATAAATAATGATATAAATCAAGATCTGGTTTCTCAATTTTGATATACTATTTAAGATTTTTTTAAAAATTATTTAGATTATTGATGGATCAAAGTTGATATTTCAAAACTTAATACCCTGCTGCTGGTGGCAATATTTATAATATACAAAACAAATTGCAAGACAGCGAAAAAAGTGTTACGAAAAACATTTAAATTTCCCGGTATTGGCTAAATATGGACCTAATATTTTATTCCATCAATTTCCTAGTATTGGCTAAATATGGAACTAAATTTGTTTACGATTGTATATATATTGGTGTTTTTTTCGACAACCGGTTGTTTTGAGATTCTGTCAGCCCCACACAGTATCTCTGTTAAGGGGGTTTTAACGGTTTTACCCTGAGGGAAGAGAACGCAGATATTCTCTGAAAAGCTTTTCAATTAACATTCTGTATTTATAAGAGAAACACCGGGACATTCAAAAACACATGAGAGAGCCTAGAACAGGGTTTTTATAAAAATAACAGTCTTTGTTTAGTACTGAAAAGATGGAATCAAGCAAAACAAACATTATATTTTATTATTTCTGAAGTGTACATTCCCTGACAGTAAATCAACTCCGTAGAAGGTTAGAAAAGGGGCCACGAGGCCCCAGTCACAAAGTGTCTAAACCCACTATATGTGAAGTTATAATTATTAAAACCACATTTTAAAATACAATATAAATAATGACAATAATATAAAAGAAGATAGTAATGGGTGAACAAATGATTATGATACAAATATTTTACGCGTTACAAAAATACTATTAATGGGAAAGTTGTAACTTTTCTTAGATGGTTGGCAGTCCTAGTAATCGTGGTATAAAGAAACGTCTTTATTGAAATTTAAACGTCATTATAATATTATGCATGACATTCAACTATGCTGTTAAATGTATTTGCCTGTGGGAAATTCAATTTTATCCCAGCTTTGTCACATTGTAGAGCCAGACGTTGTTTCACTTAATTCTTCGACCGTTATATTGTACAATGCGACCACTAAGCACCCTGTTAACAGTCTACGCCACAATCCGGCTTATTCTACGTGAATCATTTAACACAAATTTATATTCCAAGTGAAAACCTATCTCAATTTGCGCCGCCGCCACATTCGGACCGCGCTACAGAAACTCCTTAATAGGGAATACTGCGTGCTTCTTTGTTAGTGTTGCCTTAAATAAATAAATTCTTGTTTAGAGTCTACCCACTCAGTCACATACTGATTTTCAGTGGGGTACATTAAATTTAAAGCTGGCCAAACCGCCGATACCATCGACAAGCGAACAATCAACTAGATCGGCATATTTCAGTGGGCAAACACCGACCAATCAAGCTGGACACGATTTCACCCGCGGACAGCGCCAGAATCAACAACACTGATTATTAGGAACGACCTTTGAATGTATCATGTGGCTCGTTGCTAGGACGGCTCCAAAGTCACCGTTTACCCATTCCTAAGCCAAAAACTAATGTACTTAAGTCCAAATGAGAAGTTAGAGCCTCTAACCACAAGACCAACGAACCACACACACCTAAAACGTTGCGCTCTCCATAAAACACTATCTTGTAAAAATACACTTTTTGCGTTTTTATCAGAGGTACGATCTCCGTTTCTAAAGTATGAAAAGCTGCCGGTAGTAAACTTTTCCAGCGCGAGGTGAATTTAAATCGAACATTGATCTCGGGTATGTTATGTCTACGTTAAACCTTATATCCACTAAACAAAACATCCTGGGTTATAGATCCCTACCCGGGAGTGTTTATTGAACGAGTGAGCGTAGCGAACGTATGTGATCTCCATTCGACTTAAACGGCCCTTATGGTTTTTCTGCGTGCGTGCGTGTGTGTGTGTGTGTGTGTGTGTACGTTGAAAATCAGCCGAATCGCTGAACAGATTGCGCTGAAATTTTAAACGGACATCCGGTACGAGTTTATTGAGAACTGCTAACAAAATCAGCAAGATTCATTGCGATTTAAACCTACAAGTAATAATAAACTGAAAAATAGACTTCCAATGTTATGAAATTATTTTAACGACAATGTTTTAGATTTGAAAAGATATTTTTTGTTTGTTATTCGCCTGCCGTGAAATGCCGTGCCCATGCAAGTCTGTCGAATGTTGCAAGTCAGGTACCCCCAAATTCCGTTCGTAGATTGAGTAAACCTTGCAATATTTTCACGTATTTCGTACTGGCTATGTTTACCATAGTAGGCCCTAAAGTCGTAGTTAGACGAGTGAGCGAGTCATGTGGTGAGTACCCGGGAACATTTGCATTTAAGTTTGATAATTATATTCGTATAAATAATAGTTTTTTAAAGTTGAGTTGGCATACGGGGACGGGCGCGTCAACTGTAAGGTCATAATGCGCCTCTCTAGCCTATGATAGGCTAGGTAGGCCTAAGGTAGGGGGAAGAAAAGTAATGTAATCGGGTACTCAACACATGGCTCACTCACTCGTTTAACAACGACTTTGGCGTTTCCCTAGTAGGTAAAAATATGAAGGTGGAACAGGATGACATGAAGATAAACGTTCCTGCAAGAAAGTTTAGTAGAACGAATAATGTAGCAGATATTTCATAAGTTCTCTAACTGAGTGTGTTGACTGTTAGTACACATATTTATTTACTTTTTACAACTATTGTCAGTGCATAAGTGTAGTAATATAATATCTTCTGTAAAACATTAGATACATAAATAAATTAAGTAAATAAACAAACGAATAAATTCCTGTTTAGAGTCTACCCACTCAGTCACATAACTGACTTTAATTGGGGGACACTAAATTTAAAGCCGACCAAGCAAACCATGTAGGCCGACAGAATCGACGAGCGAACAATGACCAACTATAGAGATTAGCATATTTAGCTATTAATATGCTCGGTTGTAGTTGATGCGTTATTGGAATAATCATTATTAGTTAATTAATTTGAAGGACATTGTTCGGGATTTGCGTATTGGCCCGCTATCCTCATAGTTTAATATTACCTTGGTTTTTACTCATCAAGCTTCGAGTGATGTTTTGAGTGAAGACTTTGTTTGACATTTTATAATAATTCTATTTTAGCGACACCGTGACTGGCATGTAGTCTTCCACGGACGTATATATCATGCCATGACGTCATTCACAGCTGAATCCAACCTCCCATGTTTTACCGCAAATAGTTAAAATTAAACCCTTGCTTGGCTCAGATATTAGATTAATGTAAATTTTCTTTGTCAGTTGTGATACGATTTTCATTTATTCTCGAATAACGAAATGCGATGCGGAAAACTCTATGCAAACGTACAACAAATGTGCTAGATTTGTTTAGCTTGTTGGGTGTTGTTTTGTTTGAATATGCTACATGAGATAATACAGTTCTACCAACAGCTCAGGCTAATGTTAACATCTCTGCTATCGTACGTTGTGTGTTAATCCATACCTCTTGAACACAAGGAGCATGTTCAAACCTGCATTTACAACCTCAAATAACTATATTATTACAACTGTTGTAAAATACAAAAACCCATGTTATATATATATATATATATATATATATGTTTAAACTTGGCTTTATAGTAGGCGACTATGGCGCTGTTATGTTAGTACTTTAGACAGAAATTAAAAAAAGTGACTACACCGGGGTAGTCACTTTTTTAATTTCTGTCTAACTAAGTACTAACATATATATATATGTGTGTGTGTGTAATATCAATGTTAATTTTTATTACAGCAGCAATGTCAATAGCCCTTTTCTAGCAACCTATAACGCATCAATGTGTTAAAACAATAAAATAAACTACTTCATAAAACACTAATGGTATCAAACTGAATGTTCGCCATATTGCCGTATCTCGCTCTAATATAAAACACACATACTAATAACTAAGCTTTCCGAATAGACCTACATCTTAATTTAAAAATATCTTTCTAATATAGTATTCTTTCGTGGTATAAAGTACACCTTCTATAAACAGACCTTATTGGCCAGGAACAATATTATAGAGTAAATTTATAACTTATAACCAAGTCGGCATCAACCTGATAATGGATGAGCGAGGTTCACCCGAAATTCCGTTTTTTAAGTAAGTAGTGGCCTTGGTTATAATTTTTTAATAAACGTTTTAAAGTACACCTTAGTTCACTCATGGACAAAAAGTTGATGGTAAAGTACCGAATTATTATTACAAATTTAGATTATCTTTTTATTCACCGGTGGTACAGAAACGTTTACTTACTAGGGAAACGCCAAAGTCGTTGTTAAACGAGTGAGTGAGGAGCCAAGTGTTGAGTACTGGGGAACATCCCCTTTCCTCCTTTATACCTAAGGCTAGATCGAGCCCAGTATGAGGAATGATACCGGGTACTCAACACATGGCTCACTCACTCGTTTAACAACGACTATGGCGTTTCCCTAGTTATTTAAATTGAACATTTAAAATGCGAATCGTTTTCAAAACGTATTAGCGTAAAACATTAACAAATTTCCAAGATGAAACAAAATCACCTAATTTTTATTTCCCATTTAACACCCCTCAAAAATAATATGTGGATGTAAAAATATAAAAAAGTTCGAACTAACGTGTATCGAAACCCGACCCTCCGTGCGGTAGGCTAAATGCTTACCACTGTGCCATGTCAGTCACGCAGATCTCGTCCCGCTAGCTGCTACTAAACAAATGCTATCGATAATTTAAAAAATCACATTTTTATTTATTGTAGGCTTTAATCGCAATGGATCTACCTGATTTTGTTAACAGTTCTCAGTAAACTCGTACCGGATGTCTGTTTAAAATTTCAGCGAAATCTGTTCAGTGGTTCGGCTGATTTTCGACGTACAGACAGACAGACAGACAGATAGACAGACAGAATCACAGAATGAGAACCGTTCGAGTTGAATGGAGACATTCGGTCGCTGAGTGTCTCCATTCAACTCAAACGGCTCTCATTCTGTGATTCTGTATCTGTCTGTCTGTCTGTCTGTCTGTCGAAAAACAGCCAAACCGCTGAACAGATTGCGCGGAAATTTTAAACAGACATCCGGTACGAGTTTACTGAGAACTGTTAACAAATCAGCTTGATCCATTGCGATTTAAGCCTACAATAAATAAAAATGTGATTTTTTTAATATCGATATAGCATTTGTTTATAGTAGCTGATAGCGGGACGAGATTTACTGGTTGGCATGGCCTAGTGGAAAGCGTTTACCCTACCGCACGGAGGGTTGGGTTTCGATGCCCGTTGGTTAGAACTTTTTTTTAAATGGGAAATAAAACTTAGGTGATTTCGTTTTATCTTGGAAATTTGTTAATGTTTCACGCTAATACGTTTCGAACACGATTCGCATTTTGAATGTTCAATTTAAAATAACTAGGAAAACGCCAAAGTCGTTGTTAAACGAGTGAGTGACCTATGTGTATAGTACCCGGTATCATTCCCCATACTGGGCTACATCGAGCCTTAGGTATATGGGAGAAAAGGCGATGTTCCCGGGTACTCAACACATGGCTCACTCACTCGTTTAACAACGACTTTGGCGTTTCCCTAGTTATTTAAATTGAACATTTAAAATGCGAATCATGTTCAAAACGTATTAGCGTGAAACATTACCAAATTTCCAAGATAAAACAAAATCACCTAAGTTTTATTACCCATTTAACACCCCTCAAAAATAATATGTGGGTGTAAAAATATAAAAAAAGTTCGAGCTAATGGGTATCGAACCCCAACCCTCCGTGCGGTAGTCTAAATACTTACCAATAGGCCATGCAAGCCACGTAGTTATATTCCCACTAGCTGCTACAAAACAAATGCTATAGATATTTTAAAAATCACATTATTGTAGGATTAAATCGTAATGAATCTAGCTTATTCTGTTAGCAGTTCTCAGTAAACTCGTACCGGATGTCTGTTTAAAATTTCAGCCCAATCTGTTCAGCGGTTCGGCTGATTTTCGACGTACAGACAGACAGACAGAATCACAGAATGAGAGCCGTTCGAGTTGAATCGAGTGAGTAAGCCATGTTTATAGTACCCGGTATCATTCTCATACTGGGCTAGATCCAGCCTTGGGTTTATGGGAGGAAATGGGATGATCCCGGGTACTCAACACTTGGCTCACTCACTTGTTTAACAACGACTTTGGCGTTTCCCTAGTTAAACGAGGGAGCGGAGCGACTGAGTGTCTCCATTCAACTCAAACGGTGCTTATTCTGTGATTCTGTGTGTCTGTCTTTACGTCGAAAATCAGCCGAATCGCTGAACAGATTGCGCTGAAATTTTAAACAGCCATCCAGTACGAGTTTACTGAGAACTGTAAACATAATCAGCTAGATTCATTGCGATTTAAACCTACAATAAATAAAAATGTGATATTTTAAAATATCGATTGCATTTGTTTAGATTTTTCATATGTACTCAACACATGGCTCACTCACTCGTTTAACAACGACTTTGGCGTTTCCCTAGTTATCCCTTATAATAACAAGTTATTATTTGGGTATACGTGCTGACAACATAGAGTGTATTTTTAATTATTTACAAGTGAGTAAATTGTTACATTAATTTTTCAGACATAATTAAGATTGGTATTGTGGAGTGTTGTGGGCCTACGTAGCTTCCGTTATCAAATTATCTTATAGGCTAAGACGAGCCACGTTAGGTCCTAATGTGACAGATGAGTATGAAGCATAATTACGAGATTCCGTGTCCTAAACAGCCCGCGTGTGGAAGTTATTCCCTGAGTTAAGTTAACAAGTAATGTGAATGAACGAACAAAGAAAAATAGGAAACACCCATTGGATAATGAGATTCCATCCAGCTATGTATGTTCAAACAGAATTTAAATTAGACTGTGCTCAGCTCAAAGCTCTGTGTAAATAGCCAACAAGTTTTGTTTGCTAATTAAACATTATCTAGCTAAACAACGGGCTTCAAGCTACAATCATGACGAAACAATTTTAAAATACGATTACATTTACCTGTCTGTTTGTCCGTGCCGTCAAATCGTGTTTTCATTCGCAAAACATTGTCCATTATAATATTACTATCTTTTATAAGTGCTGTTTTTATATTATTCATTCTTACAAACGTTATTAATTTGTAAAATCGATAAATAAGTTTTTATTTAGAGACGACCTACTCAGTCAAATAACTACGGAAACGCCATCGACGCTCCAACAATGATCAACCAGAGAAAAACCGACCAAGCTAGTTGGGCACTATCATTACGCGGTTGACGGAGCATCTTCAGTGTGTTATTAAGTGCATACTGTTTACACATGGCTACTACCACTCATATAAACACTAATATAAGAGTTTACAGAACAAACACTGGTAAATAGGCATTTATTGCTAGGACAAAAGAGAGTGGAATGCTCTCCAAAAAGGAGTAATGCGATGGAGATTCTGCCTAAGTCATTGGACGTTTTCAAAGGTTTGTTAAAGAGTTAAAACTGCAATTATTGAAATATAGGGTATACAATAGTTTTGTGTGTTACATGATACTCTATGACTACGTCATGGTTCTATTAATTGGATGAGCGAAGCGAAGACTTCAATTTCACTGACCCCCAAAAAATTTAGCTCGGGTGTTTTTTTTTTTGTTTTTGTTTTGTTTTTTTTTTGTTTGTTTGTTTTTCTGTCTGTTTGTTAACTCTCTACCAGGCAAACGGCATATCCGATCTTGATGAAAATTTTAGGGGACCTTCGAAATCTCTGAACTTAGAGGTGTATTGTTTTTGGGTACAATCGAAGAAATATTTCTCATGAATATCGTACTTTTACGATTTTTTTCGATTTTTAGTGCGATATTTTCGTGACATTTGGGCCGATTCTGACCAAACGGGTGGGGTTACAACGTTCATATTATACATGGACATTAAGGTTATGGTGATGTAGTACCTTTTGAAAGAAAAAGTTGAAAAAGTTAGCCGGAATTCATAGAAATAAAGCTTTTAATATAAGTTTTTTTGATTTGTATGCGATATTTTCGTGCCATTTGGGCCAATTCTGACCAAACGGGTGGGGCTACAACGTTCATATTATACATGGACATTAAGGTTATGGTGATAAAGTACCTTTTGAAAGAAAAAGTTGACAAAGTTACCCAGAATCCATAGAAATAAAGCTTTAAATATAAGTTTTTAACGGTAAATAATAACAAATTGACAAGTAACAATAGAAACTTGACAACAATCACCTACAATGCGTGGGAAGCAAAACAAAGCAACAAAGCACTCGCAAAAGTAAAGATATCCCACGCAGACTAAAAACTTTAAAAAAAAGCTCATCCATCAACGCGGCGGGACTTGAGCGTTTTCCTAGTTTTTATCTACATATAGATAAGGCTATAAGTTTTTACTTCTTACGTATTAAAATATATTACTATTTTTATATATTGTGTTATACAGCAGCCACCGATTGTGTTAAAATGTATATGCCAATAAATAAATATTCTTTTCTAATGGAACAGCATTTGATCCGAATAAACAAGTACACGTGTACCCAGGCTGGTATCGCATAGAAAGTGAGTAAATGAAGTTATCTCTGTTGCTCTGCGCGGGTTGGAAGGATCGTGTAACGCGGGGAAATTATTCGCTAGTTGTTAACTGTGAGTTTGTAATAATTGTGTTGCTACCTACGGGAATAACGTTCCCTTCCCTCCAGGCTTA
>JAMZAV010014852.1:0-13002 GCA_024449915.1 Sweltsa coloradensis | reverse complement strand
GGGTTTAAAAAAAATTTTGGGGCGTGGGGGGGTAAAAAACCCGGGCTTTCAGGGAAAAAGGGTAAAAAAAATCGTAAAAATCGGGAATATCGTTTTTACAATACCCAACCCATTGATTACTTCTGACGCGGGTGAACTTAAAAAAAAAAATTTTAAAATCAAGTAAAAAAAACGATATATATAGATTTTTTTTGCAAAAATTATTCAAATCTAAAAACCCCCTCTTTTTTTCCAACTTCAGGACGAACAAAATTTGCTTAGAACGAATTTTTTTAAAATTTTCAAATTTTATGTTTTCATTTTGTAAAAGGCCAAATACCAATGTGTAAACATCTACTAAATTTAACAATTCTAGAAATTTTTACTGCCCGGGGTTTTCTAGTCGCAGCTTCAACCGTCAGACTCCAATGCGAGTGGACCCCCTAGTTTTCCTAGCTATTCTCTTTACGAGAAGTGAGTGAAATTAGCGAGCTAGCGCAGTGTTTCCAGTGATCGCTTTTTAAAATTCAATCGGAGAGGGAATTCATCATCAATAAAGGGTAACTGATTTAACAATTGTTACAAAAATTTTCACTGAAAGCCAGAGAGTTTTGAATCATGAATTTTAAAATTAGATTTACTTGCGTACTGAAGTGCACGAAAAGTCAAAAAAGAAGCATTTTTTCAAACAGTTCGGTAGAAAAAATTGATGCTAGGTAAAGCCCAAAAGTCCACTTACACACTGGCAGTACGCTTTAAAGGGTTTTTTTTGGGATCACATTTTAAAACATTGTAACCCTACTCAATTTAAAAAAACCCCAGGTTATCATTAATAAATTTGGATGGGATAAGAAAGACAAAAAAAATTTTCAATACAAAAATTTAAAAAACGGGGGCCCAAAAAATCTAAATTCCCTGAAAACCATTTGAAAAAATAGTTCAACTGTTGATAATTTAAAAAATAGGAACACGTTTAAATCCCCCCGCGTTGAGGATGAGGCTTTTGTAAGTTTTTTATTTTTCGTGGGACCACTTTTTTTTTGCAAGTGTTTTTTAATGCATTGTATTGATTGTTTCAAGTTTTTTAAATTTTTCTTCTTAATTGTTTTTTATATACCTAAAAAAAAAATTAAAACCTTTTTTCTTTGGTTTGGAAACTTTTCATTTTTCTTTTAAAAAGCCCAATACATACAATTTCCTTAAGTTCATGTAAAAATAAACGTTGTGCCCCCCCCCGTTTTTGGTCAGAATCGGCCCAAATGTCACGAAAATATCGCACTAAAAATCGAAAAAAACGAAAAAAGACGATATTATAAGAATTTTCTTCGATTGTACCCAAATAACGTGGCAGGTTTAATTCAGAGATTTCGAAGGTCCGCTCAAATTTTTCATCAAGATCGCATATCCCTTTTTCCCCGGAATCGTGGAACAAACAAACAAAAAAAAAAAACAAAAAAAAAACCACGAAGCTAATTTTTTGGGGGATCAGTGAAAGAAGTCTTCGTTTGCCCAACAGCAAGCAGATTTTGGTTGATTTCGGGGTTTTCCCCAGTTCAGTAAGTGAGTGGATTTGAAAATACAAATTGAGAGGATTTGGTACCTGACTACAATGCCAATTTTTGGGGACGCCCATTTTCTTGGTCTAGTGCCGTTGGGGCGCCGCAGCCAACCCCTGGCGCGCTAAAACCCTAAATCCCCTTATACAGAAAGAAAAGGGGGGGTGGTTTTTCGAGGTTTTAAACCCAGCAATGTAACGTGATGGCACTTAAAAACATCAAATTTGAGAGGTTTTAGGCCCGATACCCAATCCCAAAAATTTTAGGGGGTACGACCATTCCTTCTTGGTAAAAAAAATGGTTTTAAAACTCTCAAAATCACTTTTAAGGGTGTTTGCTACTGCTACTATGCTATATCCCCTATCTAATTTGCAGTTTTTAACGGGCCCCCATTCTGCGACGGGTGGGGTACATTGGTTTATATTTTACATGGAAATTAAGGTTTTAGTAATATAGTTCTTTTTAAAGAAAAAATTGAAAAAATTTGCTGGGGGGCTTCCAAAATTAAGGTTTAAAATAACCCTTTATACACTAGGATACAATCAAAAAGAACATAGTTACTTGCACTTGTTGACGGTATAAGCAGATAAGGCGGAAAGTGCGATACGTAAAAAAATGGTGTAAAATAACATTATTTGTGCGCTTGTAGCCGGGAAAGTTTTAATTGGATGTGAGTTGCCTAGACTTAACCATCCTTATATCGCGTTATACCATGGTTATACCCCCTAACCCAGGATGTACAGAACCCGGGTCTAGTATTTTACATCCTATTGTTATTGCTAATACCATAGAAATTAAATAAACTTTGATAAAATTATTAATTTTCACAAAAATTTGCAATGGAACTTAAAAAAGAAATGAGATTACACACAACCCCCAAAAAAAATTTTGTAGAAATACACCCAAACCTTACACACTAAAAGAAATGAGACAAAAAAAGGGCCAAGCTCATTTTACCCCCCACATTTGGCATTTCAATTCAAAAAGTAAAAGTGCCCAAAACGCACCCCGAAAAGTTGGCAAAAAAAATTTGCGATTTTTAATTTAACGTAATAGTTCACCAATTCCTTTTTTTAATTTAAAACGTAAAACATGCAAAATTTTATTTGAAGCTTTTCGAGGATGCTGTTATGGACACGTAGTTTAAAAATACACAGCACCACTTCCCATACCTGGTTCTACGATTCACCACCCCTTTCCCACGTCTCCTTCGCCCATTTTCCCCATCTATCTTAGTCTTCTTATTTCTTTTTTTTTTTCAATATGGGTAAATAATCGGGTAAAACAAAAAAAAAACCGTTTATTATGTCGGGTTATCAAAAAAATTTGGCAAAAAAACGAAAAAAGGGTTTTATTAAATTAATTTTTGATAACGCCGTTCTCAGTTTTCGAATTAAATTTGAAGTAAACGGCAAAATTTTATAACAAATAATAGTTCGAATCTCTAAACGAAAATTTTGTTATTTTTTAGATAGGTTTCATTAAAAAAAAACCCTTAGGTAAAATTTTTTGGAGCCATAATTGTGCATCCACTTGAATATTTTAAATCGATTCGGTACTAATTTAAATGCGCATCTTTTTCAAAAAAAAGACAATTTTTTAAAAAAAATTGTATTTTACGAACAGATCATTTTTAACATTCTACTTCCCCGCGTCCCCAAAACATTTGTTGAGACACAACGCCCAAAAAAATTTTTTGCATAAATAATTATTTAATTTTTTAATTACTGCTAGTGGTATAATTTCTTACGGCACACTTATTAAAATTTCATCCGTCCCCTCTTTGAATCCGGCCCGGCGCGACACCGTCTTTTGGGGGATGTCTCCACAATACTTCTCGCTGGAGGAAAAATCCCTTCGCCCCCATCGCGCGTTCCCCCGGACGCGGAATGAAGACGTGTATACCCAAAAACCGGGGTCGGTTTCATGGTATCACGCTCGACTCGACACCCTCGCAGGGGGTTTCGTGCAAGTCTTTACGCAGGCGGCCCCGTAATGAGCTTCACGACCTGTTTGCGTCCCCGAAACCTCAGACCCTACCCGTTCAAGTACCCTTATCGCCTTTTGCCTTTTTAATTTTTCTAACTTTTATAAAATGTCATGTTCTCTGTTGTTTTTCATAAACTGTAAATCTGTAATTCTGTGTCAGGACAGAGGGCCACACTTTCCCTGCATTAGCCCTTTCCCGCCCTTTGGGGAGGGAAAAAATCATAAAATATAACAAATATTATTCAATAACCCAAATAATTATTAATTTGTAACAAAAACTCGTTTCAGGTTCTAAAAAAATTATTTCCTGGTAACGGTTAGAGTGGTTTACTATACAACTCAGTTTCAGATAACATGCAATTTTATATTAAGGCTATTCCACCGCGTTTTTCTATTTTCCCAAAAATATAAGCTACTAAGTAAAAAATATAGTGAATGGCTTTGAAACATGGCTATTTTAGAAAATCAAAAATATTTTTCCAAATTTTTCTGATCCGGTACACGGCCAATATAGCCACCTCAAAAAAATTTTCAAACTTAAATTTCGCCAGGGCACACCATTCAACGTAGGGTGTTGTGCTTTTTTTGACATTAATTTTCAACTGTTTTTCTTTGGATGACTGAGAGAAAAACAGATTTATTTTAACAATGTCTTTCCTGCGAAATTTTCCGTTTGGCGGTACAAATCGGCAAAAAATACCGCCAACGAAAAAATTCGCTGGAAAGACAATTGTTAAAATAAATCTGTTTTCTCTCAGTCAGTCCATAGAAAAACAGTTAAAAATTAATGTCACAAAAGCACAACACCGTACGTTGAATGTGTGCCCCGGCGGATGAAGTTTGAAATTATTTTGAGGTGGCTATATTGGCCGTGTACCGGATCAGAAAAATTTTGGAAAAAATATTTTGATTTTCTAAAATAGCCATGTTTCAAAGCCATTCACTATATTTTAACTTAGTAGCATATTTTGGAAAATAGAAAACGCGGTGGAATAGCCTTAAAATCCGACTTCATCGAGGAAAAAATTTCTAAGAATTGTAGAAGCGAAATTAGCAGTAATGTAACAATGGAATTAATTTAAGAGGAAACGGCCTCGGCGTGAAGCGAAGGTGCTGCGTGGGACTCTCATTAGGTTTTAGTTGCGATCAGTAAACCTCTCCGGGTTTTTGTGAAAACGTTCTAAATGGTAAGAATTTCGTAAATGGTAAAATATAACCAACCATAGCATCGACCACTTAGATCTCAATGAGAAAACCGTTCAACGAAGACCGGCGAATGCAAATACGATCGCTTCGCCACCTTCTGTAGGGAGGCGAAAAATTTCGTATGCTGCGCTGTTCAGACTTAACCCAAAACCTAGTAATTGTTCCGACAGCAAGAGAAACGAGCGTTATGAAAGCCTGCCATCTTACATGTTTAGCATTCACGACTGTAGCAACTACACTCTAACTTTAGTGACTAATTGACTCCGTGCGTTTTTGTCTCGGGAAAATGCTGAATTGCATAATTTATTCATGAATTACAGACTCCCGTCTAAATTAAGTGGCCGACGTTGCCATTGTTTCTAGACGTAGCTTCACATTGCCTTCATAGAATGCGAGTGCCACAAGCGAACATTTATTTACTGAATAGTTTATCTGTATTCGTTGGCAATTATGTGCTTGAACGTTCGTTGTCACACACGTACACCCAAATGCAATAACAATCCGAACATCGAAGTTTTTGTTAATTATTATAATATATTTATAACGCTTAATATATCAATGTGACATACATCACATAAACGCACTTCCGACATGGACCCGAACCCATGGTACCCACTTGCCAAAGTGCATGAGAGAGATGGTCCTAGCTCTTCCCTTGTAGTGAAGAAAGATAATACATAATTAACTGACAGACGAGAGAATGTATTATTCTTGTAATCAATGGACAGGGTTAATGTTATCCTACATAATAAGAATTGGTCCAGTGGTTTGACCAACGTCGCGGCTTCCAATAAAGAAGGTCCCGAGGTTGAAATCATCTCATCAACTCTTGGGTTGGGTTTGTGTAAACTTTGACTCCTTTAAAGGAAAAAAGGGAGCAAAAAAAAATTCAAAAGTTTGTTCCCGGGAATTTTTAATCTTGCTATTCTGGTCCCCGCCCGGGCGGGGGGAAATTTATAGCCCAAAGTTTCCCGGTCGGTTTTTTCCTGTTTAAAAATTCCAGTCCGGGTTTGGTCACGTTTTCCCCTCGTCGGGGGGCGTCGGGGCCCTTTTTAAAAAAACCCCCGATAAAAAGCATTTAATCCCGGCCCTCCATGGGAAAAATTAAATACGAATTGGGGTTTTATTTTTTTGTGTACCCCCCTTTTTATTAGAAAGAATTTCAGACAAAAGTTTTGAGGTTGTGAGTTTTTTTTTTTCTCATCAGCCGTTGTTTTTCCGAAAAATTTCCCTCCATTATTGAAAAATTTTGGAGCCCCCAACATCAATCAAAAATTCAGCCAAAAAAAAACGACAAGAATGATTCCCAATTTGCTGAAAATAGACATGACATTTTTTTTTGGGGAAAAACAAATTCCTCTCCCAAAAAATTTTTGAAGTTGCTGGCTGAAAACGAAACGAGTTTTTAATTTTCATTCTGCTCTAACCCCTTTAGTGATCGTATCAAAATCCCCAAAATTTTAAATCTTCCCTTTAAAACATCGCCTTTGAATTTTTTGAAAAAGGTTTAAGGGTTCCCCGGCTGTGCCCCCGGTGCCAGTTGAAAAAACCCCTCGAGTCCCCGAGTAAGAGGGAGTGGGCCCTCGGGTACAGCCCCACCGCGCAAAGAGGCAACACCCAAATCCCAAATGAATACCCCCCGTCTTACCCCATAAAACCAAAGACGGGGAAGACTTTAAAAATTTTAAAGCGTGTTGGCCAGACCGAGACAATCAAGCTTTTGCGGCGGGGGAAAGAAGAGAGGCTGCCCGGGGGGTTAAGCCCCAAAGACGAGCCTCAAAGTGCCTGGGGAAAATAAATTTAAGAAAGTAGAAAGTTGTCTTGTGAAACCCGCGAGTGTGGCATTTTTAAAAATTTTAAATCAATATTTTGAAATTTGGGGTGTCAAAAAGAAATTTTTTAATCAAATAATTATAAATTCTTTTGAAAAGAATATGGGATGTTTAAAAAATTAAACGTCAGAGGTGCCATCATTGAGACATCAACCCATCCCCATGTGTGAGAAATTAAATTAAAATTTGAATTTGTCGACTGGACTAAAGGGTGTAGTGAGTAAAGTAGAAAAATTTTTGATAGACTTTTTTTTTTGATACTTGCAAACATTTACGTTTCGTTTCCAAATAAAGCTTGTTTTATGTCAAAGAGCAAAATAAATCGGGGGGAAAAGGGGAGGGGACAACATGTAAACTTATCTTTACTTTTTTAACTGTTCATTTGGTCACGTGACACCCTGTTTGGTCAGAAACTGTTTTAACACTCCTATTGTCTGGCAAAATAAAAGAATTAAAAGTATTTTGTTTTTTCGAAATGAAAATAAATCAGCGCAGTAACACTTAAAATAATTAAAATAAATTTAATCAGTAGATAATGGTCGTTGTCTTAAAAATGAAAACCACATTTTATTAATGAAGTACAAACTGATATAAAAATAAGCCCCCCACAATGTATTTAAAGATGTAAGGGTTTCCAAAATTATTTTTTTCATAAAGTGGGGGAGCCCTAGGGAAGAAAACATGCTTTCCCTGGGAGCCCCTTTGGTGGGAAAAAAGCCCTTTTATGGCGGTATCAAAACGATTCGTATTGATCCATAGATAAACAATTGATGGTTTAGGTTTGATTTTTGGCTGAGACCGGGAAAATCCCAAAAAACAAGATGGCCCCCGCTTTCGAATTTAAACTAGGTATCTTTCGTAAATATTTTAACCGATTTCAATTCCAAAGGTACCATTCGAAAAAAATGAAAAGAAATTTAAAAAATGTTTTCAAAATTTTCCGGAAAACCAATTGTTTGAGGTTATGTTACCCAAAAAATTTAAATGTTTTACTTTACACTTTCTCGTTATAGGGAAAGGGTATTTTTCTAGGTAAAAAGGTTTTAAAATTTTCTTTAAGTTGCATTTTTTTGGAAATTTTTTTAAAAGTTTTTAATGAATCCATGCATTTAAATTTTTTGACAATTATAGCCCCGAAATTTTTTTAATTGAAAACGGGTGGGGGGTGTTTGATGAATATATGCCCACACTGTGTGAAACTTTAAGTTTCATTTTCATTTTGGGAGACACAATTGGTGAAAAAAAATTGATATTTTTTATCAATCGTTCGTTTGAACCGAACTTAAACAATTTTGATTAATAAATTTCGTTTTTTTACTGAGACCCTTTCCCTGGGGGGAAAAAAAGAGGGGGCCCCCTTGAACATTTAACTAAAAATTTAAACTTTGAAAGTTAATTTGCCATTTTAATTTGTAATGGTGCCCCTTTAAAAGGGAAAAAAAGAGCTACAAACGATATACCAACAATTTTGAAAGTTTAAAAATTTTCGAGGGTTTTGTTTGGTTTGAAAATTTTTGAATTTTTAAAGATTTTTTTTAGAGCCCCAATAGGTGAAAAAACCCATGTTTTGGGGTATAACGATTTGTTTAAAACCCTGATTTTAAAAATTTTGATGGGAAAAAAATTTTATTTTTACTGAGCCCCTTCCCATTTCCCCCAAAAAAAAGATGGCCGCGCCCCAAAGAAAAACCCTTTTTACCGCATATCATTTAAAAAATAATACCCCCCCCATTTTTTAAATTTACGTACACCGTGAAAAGGTTTAATTTAAAAGACGAAAAAAAATATTCATTTAAACCCTTTTGTTTAAAAAATATTTTGTGGATTATTTACCCCCCAAAAATAAAAATTTTTTTACCACACTCGTCATCGTTATGGATCTTATGCGCATAAAAACTACATTTACCAAACGGTTTTTGGGAAAAAGTTTTTGGGTTGTTTATCCGTAGCATATCTTTTTATGTATTCAATGAGTCCTTAAAAAATTTATGTTTGACCCAAAAAAAATCCCGAGATAATGTTTTTTAAACCACGGCCCTGTGTAAAAAGAAAAAATATCCCACGAGTATTTTATTTGATGTTTTTAAAAACATTTCGTCCAGGCCAATAAATTTATAAAAGGGAATTTTGGGGATCTGGTATCAATCGATTGTTATTTAAACGTAATTTAAAAATTTTGATGAGGTACCCGTTTTGCCCAAAAAAAAAAATGCCCGCCGAAAAAAAAAAAATTTTAAGTTAAAATATTTTTAAAAGGGAATTTCCCCGACCCAATTTCAAAGGTTAAAACCGTTGGAAAAGGGAATTTTAAAATAGCCCCAAAAAAATTGCCCATTTCACGAAAAATTAAATTTTTTAATGAGGTTTTTTGTTTTAAAGGAAAAATATGACGCTGTTTTTTTTTTTGGGGACCATAAAAAAAAAAAAAAAAAAAGTTACTCCCCCCACAAAATTTAAAACCCAGGGAAAAGCTCGGAAAAAGTAGACATTTTCAGCCTAAAATCCCGGGGGAATTTTTAAATTTAATTATTAAAAAACATCATCCATCCCCCGCCCGATCCCCATCAGTAGCGTACAAATTTAAAACACAGAATAGTCCCCAAAAAAAAACCCGATGAAATTCATGAAAAAGAAAAAAAATTTGGCTAATAGGAGATGGGGCTCCCAAACAGAATGGGTTTTTCCCAAAAAGAACATTTTAAAAGGCCCCCAGGGGCACAAAAAAATTGGAAAAAAATGTAGGGGACAGTAAAAAAGAACCACTTGCAACTGCATAATATTTGCCTTTTGGGAATAAGAGAAAACGGACCGAATAGGAAAAATTTTTCCCCCCAAACAAAAAATAAAAACACCGGAAAGTAAAATTTTTTTAAATAGGGAGTTTTTAAGAACTAAGAACCCCATCTGCCTAGAAGGAGGGCTTTCTATGAAACCAGTGGGAATTTTTTGGGCAGGGTTAAAGGGTCAAAAAGAAAGGAAAATGTTTCAACGTCAACAAAATAAACAGGGTAAACTGTGTTAGTTTATTTTTCGTCTGAGGGCATTGAAAAAGATTCCCATTTTGGAAAAACCCTTCTGCCTTGGGGCACATCTCCCCCCAAAATTTGAAAAACAATTTTTCCCCAAAACATGATTAGATCAGCTATTTTGTACTTTTTCGCGGGATTATGTGACGCCCTTACTTTCAAAACCCGTGCCCGGGATGGATGATGATGGAAAAAATTTGAAAAAATTAGAAAAAACCCGGGATCTAGGCTGTCCCAAAGTCATACTGTTTCCAGATGGTCCCGGGTTCGATTTCCCCGGTGGGGGAATTTTTTAAATTTTTGTTCTATGGTAAAAAAATAACAGCGTCATAGTTTCCTACAACAAGAAACCTCAGTAAAAATTTTAAGTTTGTGAAAAAGCAAGTTTATAATTTTTTAAATACTTTTGTTACCTTTTCCCAAAGGTAACCCTTTTTAAATTTGGGCTGTAATTACCTTAAAAAAATAAAATAACTTACAAAATTTTTTTTCGGCGGCCATCTTGTTTTTTGCCCACGGGGTACCCCCATCAAAAAAATTTTTAAAGTTTCGTTTTTTAAAGAACGAGTTTATACCAGATACATTTAATCTTTTATCAATTTTTGGTCCTGGGCGAATTGGTTTCAAAATAAAAATAAAATTTCCGATCAATTTATTAATTTTCACATGCCGTCGCTTTAAAACATTATCTGGGAAAGTATTTGTCGGGAACCAAAAAAGTAAGGACTCATTTAATACATAAAAAGATAGCTACGGATAACAAGCCAAAAAAATATCCCCAAAAAAATTTGCGTCATGAGATATATGGCCATTTAAAATCCAAACGAAAGACGAGTGTGGTAAAAATTTTTTAATTTTGTAACATAATTCACTAAATATTAAGTTTCAACAAAATGGTACCCCCAATTTTTATAGTTTATTCGTCATTTTAAAATTTCCTTTTTTAAAGGTTAAAAACGTGAATTAAAAAACGGGTATATACTTTAAAAAGATATTTTGCGAAATCCCAAAAAGGGTTTATTGGCGGAACCGGCCATCTTGTTTTTTGCCATGGGAAGAGCCAGTTCCCAAAACGAAATTTTTTTTATCAAAATTTTTAAAACACGGGTTTATAACGAATCGATTGATACCCCAAAAAAAATAGTTGCTCACCTATTGTGCTCCCGAAAAAATCCCCCCCTTAAAAATTTCTAAAAATTCAAACCCCAAAAATAAAACCTTTTAGAAAAAATTTAAATTTCTGGAAAATTTTTGGGGGTATCGTTTGTAGCTTTTTTTATACCTTTTGAACGGACCTTACAATTGAAAACGGCCCAAATACTTTTAAAGATATTTTTGTTAAATGTTCAATGACGGCCCCCATTTGTTTTTCCCAGGGGAAAGGGCTCAGTAAAAAAATCGAAATTTACCCAACCAAAAAGTTTTAAATTCGGTTTATAACGAATCCCATTGGGTACCAAATATTAATTGTTTCACCAAAATTTTGGTCTTTGACAAAATGTAATGAAAAAATAAAAATAAAACAGTAGTAGCATAAAACATCTACACATGCCATCGCTTCAATTTTTTAAACTCCCCGGCCCATAAAAGGGCAGAAAAAAAAAAGCCCCTGGATTCATTAAAAAACAAAAAAAATAATCACCAAAAATGCAACTTGAGAAAAAGTTTAAACCCTTTTACCTTTGTAAAAATGTTCCCTAAAAGAGGGAAAATGTAAAAATAAAAAGTTAAAGGGTTTTTGAACAAACCCCAAAAAACGGGTTTTGTGAAAATTTTAAACATTTAAATTTAAAAATTTTTTTTTTATTTACCTTTCGAATGGGTACCTTTTGAAAATTTAAATCGGTCAAAATTTCGAAGATACGGGGGGGGAGTTTTTAAAATTGAAAGCGGCGGCCCCTCTTTTTTTAGATATGGCCGGTCTCCCCCAAAAAACAAGACTTTTCACCCTCGAAAATTTTTTATCTTTTTGGGACAATACGAAAACGATTTTGAACCAAATACATAGCTCTTTTACCGTTTCCGCGCACGGAATTTCCTATGCTCCCCCCCCCTATACAGTAAAAGCAAACCCTTTTGGTTAAATACTAAAAAAATATATTTAAAATTTATGGATCAACTTATTTTAAAAAGCTAAATTTGACTTAATAATAATTAATTAAATCTGTATCGATTGAGCGTGTCTGGCGAATAAATCTCGGATGACTACTGTAGGAGGCCACCGTTTCTATTCAGTACAAATAACTACATTTATAGACATTAAAAGTGTTTAAGTAAAATTATATATGGTCCTCCTAACCGAGTAAAAACATTGTTTTAACAATTTTTGTATCGTTATGTACCATATATAGTAAGAAAGCAACATTTTTAGTTAAGTGGCCAACTCGTAAACGATAATTACGATAACACACTTAACTGGCAATTGGCATGTTAACTCGTTGCTCTCTAACTTTCTTGTGTTACGTAGTAAAAAATATACTTACTTGATATCAGTTCTTGCTTATTGTTTATGACCGAAAAAACTACTGGCTAACGGAGTACTGACTAACTTGCTAATCTATTTACATGCTAATAGCTACACTATTTAATGAGTTTTTGTATAGACGCTTCTTGGGTGAGTTGAAGTAATTTCTTCGTCCCAAAAGGGCGCGTGTCTTTTGTGAAAAAGTAATCTAGAATCAATGTCAACAGCGCAGTAAACACCACCTTACATCTAGTTCCCCTACATGTCAAAGGAATCTAGTTTAATAATTTTCTCCTGGTTAGTTCTAAATTATATCAGCCTTTTTACAAGTAACGTGTATCCAGCAGTTTCTGCTGGCGCTCAAACAAAAATATGCCCTCGTCTTACAATTCAACACCGTTGCTCCACAAACTCTAAACTAATAACCCGTTGGTAGAGATCTCGTTTCACACACAACATAAACAACTATACAAAGTTTAACAATCGGTCAATCTAGACACATTCTTGTTTCCTAAGATATTGGTTTAGCAGATGAACTTTTTGTGCCTTGCTCTTGCAGTATGCTATGAAGCGCTGTGCAACTGTTAATGTTGCAAGTTAGAGTTTTTTTCTATGAGGGTTTTATATGGTATATTCGCCTTTAATCTCGCCGCCGAGTGTGGCTATCGGAGAGAAGGGGGGGGGGGGGTAAAGGGCTTTAAGGATCATAAAAAGTGCTCGGTGGAACGGACTCTTTTCGGAAACTAAAATGAAGCAATTATGAAATTTGGAAAGCTTGCTTCATCAGTTTCAAAAAGCTTTCTTGCACTCGTGTATCAAGCGGCAGGGCGCCCCTTCGTGCGGGAATCGCTTCTACCATTTTTCTGAAATCTTATTAAAAAAAATAAAAAATTGTCGAGAGTTATTGTTTCCATCGTTAGGTTTTGATAAAATAGTGAAAATTTTGGGAA
>JAMZAV010014851.1:0-12628 GCA_024449915.1 Sweltsa coloradensis | reverse complement strand
TCTAAAAATTCAGTAGTTAAAAAATACACATGAGTTACCCCTATCGTGGTACGTCACCTTTGCCTTGTTGGCGGGTTTACTTTACGATCATGACGATACATTATCACTCCAATTTCTCTAAATAAAGAATTCTTCAATGTAATTTTTTTTTATACGGCCAAGACTAGCTTACCGTACTGTAATTTCAGCAATGCTGATGAGCACCAGTATAATTTAAAATTTTTTTTTTTATTTTTTTTATATATATATTTATATTTTAAAATTAATTGAACAATATAACTGTAACGAGAAGACTCAGGTTCAAGACCCGATCGAGGGGATTTGTAATTTCTCTATTATATTTAATATTTACAAGACAACTTCACAATAAATATGTAAAGCAAATCTTTATCGCCGTCTTAACCGCGAAAATCTCGAGGTTTATGATTTACTCAAGCTGCATACTGAGTAATTGTCAATAGTTGAGTGTGTGTACTCTGTACAGCTGTGAATGAATAATCCATTAGCATTGTACCCCTACCCGCAGATCACCGGGGGTTAGAGTATTAGAAGTGAGAACACAATACTCACGTAGATTGCAAGTCAATAGTAAACGCATCTTTTACTATTAGTATTCCAGACATAAATGTTGTACATATTCTAAGAACGAGTTAATTATAATATTGTTAAGAGAGAGTAAAGGTCAATTAAGGTTTGGCAGAATCCAGTTGTTGCAGTTATGAAAGTTAGATAATTGCATACAGCTTTGAGTATTTTTTTATAATTGATAAATGCAAGCCTACACTCTTAATTCTCAAAGAGTAATTATAGATCATTAATGACATTTTATATAACTTTTTGACAAAATCTATAAATAAAAATCATCAGTTTATAAGGTTAATCAGTTTAAGGTTACTCAATGTACTTAATAAAAGCTCCCATGATTCGAAAAGTCACATTGCCCTTTGTCAAGATTCTAAGTTTTTTAAGTTTTTTTTTAAAGTGCAAAGAGCTAACCCGAAAACAAAATGTGTCATATTACTCAGTCAAGTTCCAATATAAGCGTCAATTTTCTGTCAGTCCGTGCGTCCGTCTGAGCGTGTCACGCCCCACGATAAAAATCGATCACGACGTCCAATTGTTTTTGGGGGGGTATTGCCTTTCAACCAAAGATGATACTGAAAGCTTTTGGTAAACTTTAGCGATAAAGGGGGAGTGAGTGGCTAGCCCCCATACAATTTGAAAAATTTATGACCCGGCACCCCCCACCACCATTACCGATGCAAGAACAAACCACGAACATGCTTTATGGTACTAACTCGACGCCGCCACCAAAAAGATAAACGCACTAACGATTTTTTTTAAAACTTTATATTCTTAATCGAACCGATCTGGGTTTATTAAGTAGCTTCGTTCCCTCTTTTAAGTATTTCCGTACCATGCTAGTATATTTTATGTATTAGTTAATTGTTGTAGTTTCGGAGTGCATTGAAGGAAAACTCCTATAAAATCCACTCGTAAATGAGCTGTCCATCTTGAGTGGTGTGGTACAGCTGGTTTCTCCGCCTCGCACAGTCAAGGTATCGGAGTAAGACTTAGTATTCATTCAAGGAGGCGCTGATCGCTATCAGAGAGACGCGCCCGCTAATTATCGACGCGTGATGACGGAGGGCTAGGCCCCTTTTGGGCCGGTCATCCGGGGCGTCGGCCCATGCAGCCCACCGCCGTGCGGCACACGACCCTGTCACTAGTCTGTCACTAGTCTGTCACTAGAGATGACTGTCACTGTAGTCTGTCACTAGTCTGTCCACGCTAGGATCATATTTAGTGACGTTTAGCAACACTGTCACCGAATAAGTCAGTTGTCGTCATTTTCTGTTTCCAATTTCTTATGCCACTCCTTTTATGTCACTGTCTTTACTATGACCTGTGCTATGACTAGCATTATGACTATACATAAAATTAAAAATGAAACCCTTTTCACATTCCCCAAAACACACATTCACGAAATGAGACTATCAAATTTATGGTCAAAAGTTGTAATTCAGTCAGGTCAATATTAGTCCGTCCCCCTTGATCTCGCCTGTTTGAACTGATTTTTAAACCTCGTGTCATCACCTCTTAACTGACCCCCACCCACCCCCCACCCACCCCACCCATCACATCACATCACATCCCAGACTTTCTCAATTCAACTTCGGCTAAGTCCAGTTTCTTGGCGGCGACTCCGAAAAAACCGCGTCCCCGTCCGCAAGTTGGGCTTTGGACGTTCAGCCGTAATCCCCTCAATCCATTAACCCCCCCCCCCCCCCCCCCCCCGACACAGTGAGATCCACGAGCTAAGACGCGGGCGTTACTCCTAGACTATAAAATGCGTCTTAAGGGCATTTCACCTCTTCCCACCCCACCCACCAACCCCTTTCTTGGTCACATTGGCATATCTATAGTCCGGCTACACTTTTGATTCACTGCCGCGTGGCGACCACAGGGTTTAAAATCAGAGTAAAGTTTGAGAGAGAAAATTAATACGGTGTACCTAAAAGTTTGTCTAAATGAGTTTGAATCGAACGCATAGAAGAAACACTTGACCTGTTCTTACTTCCTTGTTGTTTAATTTATAATTTTCTTCGCTTTTTATATTTTTTGTTCTTGTATGGATATAAACTTTTGTATTCACCCAAGTCTACCAATATTTTCGGTTATGTACCCACTTTTTTGGTCAGATTCCCCGTGTTAAATAGTTGTCACTTTGGTTTAAATTAGGTTTTGTATAACATGTGGTTAAATTAATAGCCATTTCGCGAAATTTTTAGTATAAATCGCGTTGATGAATGAGCGTCTTTGGTCTATCTCACAGAATTTCCATGTAACAAATTATTATAAAAAGTGCCCAAATTTTTATGAGGATATTTCCTCGATTATATACCCTTCTCCAAGTTAAGAGATTATGATAATTTCCACAAGATCCGAGAACCCTTTGTCTGATGAGAGAGGGGAGGAAACAGACCAAAAAACTTTCAAAAAACCAAAACCAAAAACGGTTAGGGCAAATTTTAAGTTCTCGTCACGTGTGCCACGCTCATTACGTTCATCCCAATAATTTTATTTTTTATTGTATTTTAAATTTCGTCTTAAATTTTTCACAGTTTTATACCGGCTGAAATTATGTATCAACATACAACCAGCAAGCTCATATATTACATTTTTCTATTTACGCGATATAAAAATGGGGAACCACTTGCCGTCGATATGGATTGAGCTCAGCTCTAGTAGATTAGAGCGCTATATCGCTCCCCCTCCTCCGGCTTGAGCTCCGTCTCCCAGGGGCCACACACTCACGTGACACGTGCGCTCGTCTGAGGTGAGACAATAGAAGTGCCCACTGCCCTCCTATTGCTGACCTCTGAACGCTCATTGCAAAACACCGCTCTCGAGCACCTCAGAGGCTGATGAACTCAAAGATCGCTAACAAAATTAATTAGGGTATTAGTTTGCAACCTTGTTTTAGATGGTTTGTATGTGAATGTGACAATGTGTTTGTGGGGGTCCGGTGTTCAAAACCCACGTCTCTTTGTCGCAGATCATTCGTAGACTGTGCCTACGATGGCACCTCAGCTATAGGTAAAATCAATTAGTTAAAATGTCCCAAAGATTAATTATTGTTTTAAACAAAAAGCATAAAGTTACTAAGTGAAATGGAAAAATATATCGAATGTAATTTACACTTTTTACACAAAAGAATTACCAGCATAGAACATATCTAGACGAAAGCCTACGTAAGAAAAGCTTTAAATAGCAAAATAATAACTTTTCTTTTTTTTTTTTTTTTTCAGTTGTTTACGATTTGAGACATCCAACAAAATTGGGAAGAAATTACCTTATGGAGTTTCTAAGGTGCTGGAAAACATATTGTGCTCAATTGGAAATTATGTTTCCCATTATCAAAATTCTTAGTTTAATTGTGTTTCAAAATTAACATATATAATATTACGATAAGACCTTTAAAAATTCCGTAATGATTAACAAACAATCGTTGTCAGTGACCATAACTAAAGGAAGACAATCGAAATTTTCCCCTTCCCGCCCCCAATCCAGGGGCCGAACCCCACAACAAAATTTAAACTCCGCGCACATTTTAAATCCCTTTTAAAAAAACGTGTGCGGTGAAAAAGTTTGGAAACTTTTCATCTTGGTGAATATTGGTTTCTTTTATATTGCCCGCCCCATTTGATTTCTGCGGACCTCGGGGATTAAAACCAAGGGTATACTAGGCGAGAATGGAAACGCTTATGGACGGAAGGAGGTCGTTATGACCCCCCCCCCCCCCCCCCCAACCCCCGGGCAATATTTTGACCCTAGCAGATAAATAGGGCCCAAAGGGGCAACCGCTGTGCCCTTTACCACCCTCCCCCAACCCAACAAATGGGGACAAAAAAATTGCATTTTTTTTTTCCTTTAGAAAATTTTTTAGAGTTGGATCGGGGGGGGGTTTTCTAAACCATTTTACTCCGTCCAAAAAAACCACCCCCAATATAATCTCTTATATTTTTTTTTCTATTTTTTTACACGCTCTTAAAAAAAATAAAGGAAATGTGTGTAAAGCATAATCGGAAAAGTAGGGGGTTGGGGAGTGGTCGCCTAAAATGCGATCAAAAAGGGGAAAAAGTGGTTTTATCTTCCGGGGTTGGTTAAAGATAAGGCCCCGTCCGACGCCTGGGGGGCATTAAAAAACCACTTACCGCGAAATTGAGCTAATAAGTGGACCATTTCATCACGAACTTTTAAACGACAAATCAATACTTAGACCGTAAACCCCTTTTTGGATAAACTTTTTTTAAGCTCACTCAGTCACTAAAAAAAACGTAAAATATAATTTTATCCACATTTACAAGATTCTGGGTTTTTTAAGAGCAACTATATTTTATTCTTTTAAAATTCTCATATTTTCTCAAATCCAAAATACCTTTACTGCAATACACATACGTTCACAAACAATACAACAACCGTAACTAAATTGAAAATAAAAATAATAAACCGTTCATATTTTTGTTTTTAAATCGAAATTTAAAAATAATATTTGCGTTTTATTTCAGATGTTGTTGTTTCAACATGTTTTTGGTTTCTCTATATTTTATATAAAGGAATATCGAATAAAACATTTACTTATAATTTTCGGTTGCTTTATCAATGGTACCATCATTTCGCCAGTCTTCTCTCTTCAGGCACAGTTTTGTTTGTGTATTTGACGTGGGATTGTTTGTACTTTCGTTGATACGAATGATGTCCATCGCATTGCATGTTTTGTATTGTCCGGTGTAAATTCTGTTAATTTGCAAGCAAGGTTTCTGTTGCTCCCACTTATTTTTTTTGATGGTTTGTTTTTTTTGTTTGGCTTTTGAATGTGTCAAATCTAAATCGGTTGAAGCTGCCCCGTTTGAAATGTGTGTGAAGAGTTGTGTTTGTATTTAAACCACACGCAATGTTTTGGTTGCGTGTCCTGTGGGGTAAAGGGTGACACATTATGTCTTAGAGCATTTGTTGTGTTTGTGTGTTCTAGTGAAAATTTTGTTTTTGTCTAAACGGTTGAGTTTTTTGTATTTGCTTGTGATATTGGTATTCTGTTGTGTGTTATGCTGTGTTTGAATCTGTCTCATTGCATTGTATTGTGTGTTTGTATATTCTGGTATTGTGTGTTTGTATATTCTGGTATAAGGCACTTTATGTGTTTCTGTTGTGTTTGTATGTGATGTGTTTGCGCGTTTCTGCTGTGTATAAATCTGTCTCATTGTGTTAGTTTGTTTTGGGATAAAGGACTGTTGCTGTGTTGTCTCTAAAATCAGGGATTGTCTGGACTGCTCTGTCCCTGTGTATATCTTAGAATTGTATTGATCTTGTGTCCTCTGTGGCCAGCCAGGGTTAATCTTGCCAAGTTTTAGCTTCTTAAAGAAATACGACGTAAAAGATTTTAGTATCAACTCTCGTCTGTACGTTGCCTGTCCAGACGTTTTGGGGGTAGTTCTCTAGTTTATTAGAACCACCCACTCACTATACTACGCCTGCCGGAGTATACAATGCAAACTTACCTTTTATTTTCACTTCTAAAATGACGATTTTTTCCACCCAGTGCATGAAAAAATATAAAGTAACAAAATTCAAGCTATAAAATGTATTACGCACAATAATCAATTTCCTTACTGCCTACAGCTCACCATTACTACAAAAACAAAGCTATAATTGTACATTAGAGTTAATCTTTATATAGTTTCCTTAGCCAAAAAAATACCATAATAATATAATAATAAAAACATCTTTTTTAAAGTTCTTTCTTGCATGTATTGTTCTGTTTTGATGTTGCTTTCTAGCAGAATGATTTTTTATAAGTGTGCACAATTCACTATTATATGTTTATTTCTAGCTCACACTATAAATAAGTTTTCATTATTTTAAAGTAGAATTTAAAGCTAAGTGCATATAACAAAAAAGGGCTTTACAAAATTATGTCCCTTGAGTAATTCTACAACGCAATTTGGATGGTTTGGCGAATGGTACAGAAGTTTTATAATCTTTGATGAAACAATATAAAAGATGAAGAGAAGTCCAGTTCGTTAGGACAAAACCAAACTAAAATGGGCTTAACAATATCTCCGCATCGATCCTTGCTCGATAAAACGGACAACCTCATCTTACGTTACGTCATCAACAAAGACGAATAGGTTTACGGTTAAGCGACTTTCAAAGAGCGACTACTTTCTCTCTCCTTCTCTCATTAGAGCATCTCATCTCACAATTCTTTTCTGTAGAAAACTTGTCAGCGAAGCGGTCCATAAAATACTTAGAATAGGAAAAATCGACTTGTAGCTGTGTGGATAAGGTTCATTTTTATGGCTATCCAAGTGACGAGGGGACCTCATTGGAAGCTATCAGACGTTTATAATTACTGCCAATCCCCCACCACCACCACCACTACCCCCCAGCTCCTACGCTGTCCTTCCCGGGTAGGACAAACAAAAGGACAACACTTCATCACACTTATTTCTAAATAGCGATTTTCAAATCTGTACTAAATTTGCTTTCTGTTTTTGATTTTTAGTCTCGTTTAAATAATAAATATTTTATTGAAAATTAGCCACTGACAAAAAATATTTGCAAGTCTTTATGTATAGGCCTACTTAAATGAGAGTTATGACTTTTAAAAAAAATATGATTTGTAAAATTTAAAATTTTTTTTCAAGAAAACCTTGTTCATGTGATGCGTCCCAAACAAATGTAAAAGAAACATCGTTTCATAAAAGTAATCATATTATGATGCACGTAGCACTTTGGGTAAAAATAAATATGGAATTTAACGCCTACTTTAAATTTTTATCAGAGGCCCGTATAATGAAAAAATCACTACGTGCGGGCAGTGTAAAAAAAGTTAATATAAAAGTAGGACTGCGCTCAAATTTACGTTCTTGAAGGTTCATTTATGTAACCTGTATTTAAGATTTTGACTATTAAAAACTCCTTTTTAGTTTTTTTTGAAAAATTTACAATACTTGATTTTATTTTTACAACTTGTAAAAATCGATTTTTATTTATTTACTAAGTTAAATACATACTTGAAATTTGTAAATGTTTAACGTATTGTACTGTAATACTTGGATGGGCAGCAGATCTTGTAAAAGTGTACATTACGAGTCACCGACAAAGCTTATCATGTTATGCTTGTAGATTTGTAACCCATTTTGATTGTCCAATTCGGTTTGTTCTACAATTGAAAAACAAAACTACTAATGTGCACTTGTTAAAATATTACTTGCCTGAAATGTTATGTGCAAAACAGAAGACAAATATAATGTAGATCAATCACTTTGTATATAATTGACAACTAAGCATTAGTACATGCATATAACAAAGAAGGGTGCGAAGCAACACAATTGATTCAGATTGACACTTAAATATTACTTGTTTTAAAGATTTTGGTGGAGGTGCCGGGTGCAGTACAATAAACTCTAAAAAGAAATGAAAACAAAACGAACGGACAGAATAGTGGGGATGATAGGGAACTACGCTCCCTAATATCATCACTAAAAGGGTTTGTAGAACTTTTCAGCATTGCCTTTTAGAATTGAGGGGGTTTTTCATTAAAATCATTCTTTCGTCGGTTCCTCCCAATGAGTTTTTTTAACAGAGTGTACCCGAGAAGGATTTATCAAACAATGCATAATGACGAAGAAGTAGTGGTGAAGGAGGGGAAAGGTCAAAATTTGGCTTTTTCGGGCGCGGCGACAATATTTCTAAAGAAAACCCCCCCCCCCTCAATCATCTCGGGGAAATTATTAGGACTCTACTTTTGAAAGTCCGTCCGTCTGCTGGTTTGTTTGATTGTCAGCTGGGGCAGCGGAGCGTGCTCAGATTTTTTGTTGGGCATGTTTGCCCTACAACTTAGCTGTCATCGACAAATCGTTGTCAACGTTTTGTTATTGATTTCAATACCGTATAGCACGGTCTTCCATTGTGCGACACGCAAACTTTTTCAAATAAGTTTAATTTTAAATTTTATTTGAAAATATCGTAAAATGGGTCAAACTCGATTTGTAGAGGGGGACCTCATTCATATGAGGGGAAAGATAAACTTGAGAGAAATATTTTTTGTGTTGACCCTTGCTCCACTTTTGTGTAAGAAAACAGTGTTTTGAGAACAATTGGATTGATTTAATTTGCAATACATTTTCAGATTATTTCGTTTCGTGCCGTTGCGTCAGAGCAATCATCCTTGACAACGAGGCAGTTCTTGTCTCTGAATTCATTTTACATTCTTATTCTTTACATATTTTTTTCTGTGGAAATACAATATTGAGAACTGAATTATTTAAATCGAACGCATACATTTATTTTAATTGCATTAGTAATTAAACGCTTTAAAAAATATTTAATATTTTAATTTATTAAGAACAAGTCATTAATATCGAATATGAAGAAATGTTTTCATTAAAGTTTCTTTTTCCTTTGTAAATATGCGAAAAAACGCGTCTCAATGTCTTATTTTTCCTTTCTACACCGCAGAAATCTTGCATTTCGTTATTTTGGGTATGCGAAACATGAGTCCACTTACAACACTTACCTGTTAGTAGGTGTTGAAGAATTGCATCGAGATTTCTAAAGTTTATCTCGTACAGCCTTGTATTAATTTACTAAGCAAGCTTTCTTGTTTGTATCAACGAATCCTGCCGAGACTTTAGTATTTTCACTGGCGTCGTCGTTTTGTTTTTAGGTGTAACCTTTCTCGGCCACACTCCAGGTTTTTGGCGAAGAAGGATCTGGGACAGGAAAAAATTTGTGGCTGGATGCTATAATTGCTAAGCAACCAAATGTCACGCAAATCCCCCAGGTGTCAACCGCTTCGGTTCTGATACCCTCACAAAATTAGTAGGGGGGGGGGGGGGGGCAGCCACAAAGACGACCAACCAAGCATTCATTTCCCCATCAAGCCGCATTAGAAATATGTAACACCCTTTTACTGAACTGAACTGTCACGTGTTGAAGTTTGTTAGCATTAAGTATTGTGGGATACGTTTTTTACCCCCACCCCCCCCCAGTATCATCAGTCTAGTCCAGAAACAACTTGAGGTGACCGGGTAATATTGAAACTTTTTCCTCAACAATTCAGAGGGTTTTTTTGGGAAACCAAAATGTTTTTACCGAACTTGCCCTTTCTTAGCTTCTTCCTTGAACATTAGTATCTCTTCAAAAATCTAATGACTAATAACTACTTGAAATATTAAACACATTTTTAAAAACTTATTTTCGTACTTTATTCAACAAGGGATTTGCCATCAATCGCTATAATAAGAAATAAAATGTTTATCTAGAGTGTTCTTTAATATTTTTTAAAAGGTGTAATGAATTGAGGAGAGTGTAGCATCTTTGTTAACCTAAGTGTTGTTCGTTGTTCCAGAGCCCAGCAACTACGTGTGCTCCACGTGCAAGCAGCGCCTCCACTTCCGCGTGGCGTCTCGTGCAACACGTTTCAGAAAAAGCCACGGCATGAAGATCTTACGTCGAGTCGTCCCCCTCGCCCGGGTCCGGCGGCTCCGGCACCTCCCCTTGCACCACCTCCACCCTTCCAACCCCAAGGCAACAACAACAATAACAACCACTTTGTCGTCTTCGTCCTCCTCGTGTTCCGGTTCCTCCACCTCCTCCGGCTGCTCGTCGACCTCCTCCACCGGCAAGGACGGGAGAACCCCCGACCCCGCAGGGCACCCCCCTTTCCTTGCCCCGCCTGGAGTGACCTCTAGACTACACCACCAGTCACTCCATCATCCACCACCGTCGATAGATTCTTTTCACCCAATCATTAACAATAACCCTTTTTGGGGTTGGAGGTCTCCTGAGGATGCCCTTAGGAGACCGGCCCCACCACAGTTCCCACCTACTTCAATGGCAGCCCCCCCTATCAGCCATCCGGCGTCCCCGCGCAAACGGGCCGACAATATTCGCCCGACCCTTCTAGTCACGATCACCACTTTAGAATGGAACAGTTGGTATCGGAACAGTTTCGCTTGAATCCTCACGGTCTGGGTCTGGCCGCGGCCGTGGCTGCGGCAGCAGGAGTACCACCACCTCACCCCGCGTTGGGACCCCCTTCGGATCGAATACCGTCGATACCGACATCCACCAGCTCCAGATCTGTGGTACCGCCCTCGCCGACGCTTCCTTGTCCCTTGAACCTCAGCTGGATTTCTACTCTCAGCGGCTGAGGCAGTTGGCGGGCACGACTAGTCCCGGTGCGGCGGCCAACGGCAGCTCGTCGCCGTCGCCCAGAAAACAGATCCTGACGCCGCCGTTCACGAGTCCGAGCAGCCTGAACGTCGGCTCTACCCCGGTGATGCTGAACAACAACACCGCGCACAGTCTGAACGCGAACCACAGCCGCCCGGAGAGTTTGTCCTCACCAGAGAAACAGTCCCCCTTGTCGGATCCGGTGCACAGTTCCACGGCAATGACGTCGACCCCGAGGTCCGCGTCGACGCCCCCAAACAACTTCAAGACGTCAGAGTTGAACCGGAGTCACGAGCGGACGACCCGGAGCGGATTCGTTCCTGCGAGTTTTGCGGGGAAAGAGAGTTTCGGTTCCAAAGAGCAATCTCATCGTGCATAGACGCACGCACACCGGCGAGAAGCCATACAAGTGCAGCGTGTGTAATCACGCGTGCACGCAGAGCTCCAAACTAAAGCGACACATGAAAATACACCGTGGGAGTCGGGGAAACGGGGGGGGCCGGTGGCGAAGGAGGAACTGCACCCAACAACAACGGCAGTACGAATTCGACACCGGATAATGTATCACACACCGGCTCTGTGGAGACGCTCGATGACGACCTTGACGACAAAGACGATGACGATGAGGAAGATGAGGAGGAAGAAGAAGCAGGAGGATGAAATGGAACTTGAAGAAGAAGAAGGGGACGATGACTTTGATGACGATCTAGGAGGCGACGCGCCCGAAGATCTAACTACAAATCCACATCGTCAACCCCACCGAACAACACTTCTGGAAATACCAACAACAAAGTAAATTCCACAAGACCAACCCCCTCATCCACTCCCTTAGAGAAGATCGCTACATCGGGCTCCCTCGTCGGCGAACTCATGGACAAGTTCGGGCTGTCGAACTCCAAACAGTACAACGAGGCTTACAAACAGGCTCTGCAGGAGTCGTTCGTGAATCATCGTCTTCACATAAAGGATGAGTACCATCGCTCGTCTGGGCTCATCCCAGACAACAACAACGGCGGGGGCAAAGCGCTGGCCATATCCAAGAGCATCGAGAACGGGATAATGGACAAAACCGCGGCGGCGATGCGATTTCGAGAAGAATTCGCGAAGAATATAATCGCCGCGGGCCAGCCCCCGATGGATCTGATTGGTGTTCCGCATGGACTTTTTGGGTCGGGGACGACTTTCGAGAACCCTTTTGATGCGGCCAACAAGCGTTTGAAGCTTGACCTTGAGAATCACCACCACCACCACGCGGCCCTAGCGCGAGGGGGAATCCCAGGGGGTGACCGCGACGGTCTCTACGCCGGGCTGTGGCTGCCGGCAATGGCCGCCGCGCACCATCGTGAGCACCTCTTCGGGAGCGACACCACCCCCTTGGACCTGCTCTCCGCCCGAGCCAAGACTGCCGAGAACGCGATGATGAAGTCGGCGGGGATGAAGGGCGAACCCACCGCCGCCTCGCTCGCCGCAGCCGCAGCCGCCATCAACATCGGCCTTGGAAACCACGGGAATCCCCAGCACCACCTCAAGAAGGAGTCCCGACGCAACGATACCTGCGAATATTGCGGGAAAATATTCAAAAACTGTTCGAATCTTACGGTTCACCGACGGTCACACACCGGTGAGAAGCCCTACAAGTGTGAATTGTGCTCCTACGCATGCGCGCAGAGCTCTAAACTCACGCGACACATGAAAACGCACGGACGATTAGGGAAAGACGTTTACCGTTGTCGTTTCTGCGAAATGCCATTCTCTGTGCCCTCGACGTTGGAGAAGCACATGAGGAAGTGTGTGGTCAATCAAAATAACAAGGGAGGACACATTTTACCGTCGCTTATCAGTGAGGACACGGCAGACTCCAGCACATCCGCGTCGAAGATAC
>JAMZAV010014850.1:0-13143 GCA_024449915.1 Sweltsa coloradensis | reverse complement strand
TCAATTTTACACGTTCACGAGTTGAAGCGGAAGCCGACTGAGCAAGTGAGGCGAGAGCAAAAGCAAATAGGCGCGATAGAGAGTGAGAGAGAGCGCCTGCCGGCTACCAGCTGTTGTTGACCCCGCGAAATAAAACAAATTTTGCCAATAAAACAAATTATGAGGTTTTACTCAAAATAGAGTCATTAAAAACAAAATAAAACCCAAAAGCGCGTATTCTCAATATTCCAGCATACCTATTATATTGACGTGGTTTATTGAAGTAATTTTTATGATATATAATGAAATTCCTTATTTCCGTTTAAAAGTTAAATGCCAGTCAATTTTTACACGTTCACGAGTTTGAAGCGGAAGCCGACTGAGCAAGTGAGGCGAGAGCAAAAAGCAAATAGGCGCGATAGAGAGTGAGAGAGAGCGCCTGCCGGCTACCAGCTGTTGTTGACCAGCCCAGTGTGGGCGGGGAGGGGAAGAGTAGTAGACGTGGCGGTCTCGGAGCTGCGTGGGTAAACCAGCCGGCAGCTGTTTAGACAAGATTCGTCTGCTGTCATCAACGCAACCACCAGCAGACGTCACAACAAGGGGGTGTAACAACTGCCAGCGAGGTTGCAGCAGATTCACACGTAACCAGCCCCATTGCCATTGGTCAAGGCATTCAAACATGATCCCGAAAGAGACGGGCAACAAGTAAACGCACTTTCAACAAGCAGTCGTCCTGAAGATGGAACCCACAGTGGTTCCGAAACGTCGAACTGACGCACTCGTAAGTGTAAACTCGCGATGCGGCGAAATGACCCGCTTCACACCTTTTTTAATAATAATAATAATAATAATAATAATAATAATAATAATAATAATAATAATAATAATAATAATAATAATAATTAGGGGTGTCAACGATTACGATTAAATCGATTCGATTTATCGATTATTAATCGAAAACGATTAATCGTTTTTTTTTTTTTACAAAAAAATCGATTTTAAATTTTTGCGCTTTTTTAAATTTAGTTTTCAAGATCCGCCGCCTATTACCCGCGAGAAACGTTCCCGTACGTTACGTTTTCCCGCCAAATACGTCGTGATAACCGCCGATTTAATGTCTTGCTCGCCCGTGAGATACGTTTCCATCAATTTCTAGCACGCGAGATTGTTCCCGATCCACATTTGATTGAAGCGACGTCGCAAAATACATCGTTCGTACCAGCCTTGCCTTGTCATCCATCATGTGCGCATGCGCTGGCCGTGCAAGGTCGGAAGGAGTGGGCGGAGTTAAAGCTGCATTCTGTTCAAGCGTTCCACGCGGCGTAGTTGGCGCGGCAGCCAGTAAACGCACTCAACGCGCCTGAAACGTCGAGCAGTAATTGCACCTTTACGTAACATGGCGTCTTGAGTGTGACAAAAGTGATTGCTCTGGTGTTGTGTTTCGGCCTAGGCCAAGAGTTTTCGACAACATGGCATCAAACAATTGAATTTGATCACCGCATTGATGCCAATTTCATCTCGTATGCTTTATCTACCCCTCCACTTCCTCTTGATTATGCTCCCGACTGTCTTCTTCGAGATTGTTGTACGTGCTCAAGTCCCCGCCACGGCGCCGATGCGAACTCGTGCCATGCGCGGGCGATTCAAACTAGCCGAAACCAGACCGAAGTTTGAAAGAAACTTGCTACTATACCGACATTGTACAAAACGATTAAAATCGATTAATAATCGATTATGGAGGTGAAAGTGAATTCGATTATCGATTATAATATTTTAATCGTTTGACATCCCTTATAATAATAATAATAATAATAATAATAATAATTATTGATTCATAGCAGTTGTCGAAAAAGTTTGCCCCGACTGGGGTTCGAACCCAGAACCTCCGGCTTAACGTGCCATAGCTCTACCAATTAAGCTACCGGGACCACAGAACAAACCTTTAGGAAACTGCTATTTGTTGTGACTGGTAGAGCTATGGCACGTTAAGCCGGAGGTTCTGGGTTCGAACCCCAGTCGGGGCAAACTTTTTCGACAACTGCTATGAATCAATAACTATGTCCTTAAAGCGGGCTTATGCTTAAAAACCATATATTCATACTACCCAACTCATGGGAGATGAGATGTGATTGAATTTATCCATGCAATCTTTCAGATTTGACAGCTACATTGCCGTCTTCTGTTGGATTTATGTCATGTAAATCAACAGTCACAACAAATAGCAGTTTCCTAAAGGTTTGTTCTGTGGTCCCGGTAGCTTAATGGTAGAGCTATGGCACGTTAAGCCGGAGGTTCTGGGTTCGAACCCCAGTCGGGGCAAACTTTTTCGACAACTGCTATGAATCAATAACTATGTCCTTAAAGCGGGCTTATGCTTAAAAACCATATATTAATAATAATAATAATAATAATAATAACTCAGTTCCAACTATGTCGGGTTGAGTGGTGGTTTTTCACCATTATCTAGGGCATGAAACTGTAGATACTAAGCTTGCCAGACTCAGTGTTTCTTCCACATTATCTAACTCCTTCCTCTCCACCAATTTACTCCACTCTCTTCTGTCCTCCCACAGCTTTACTCTTGCCACATGCTCCCACTTCCCTTTTCCAATTTTAATTAATTTCCCATTTCTCTCTTGGCCTTCCTACTCTTCTTTTCCCCTCCTCTGCCGCTTCAAATTCTCGTCTTGGAATCCTCTCTCTGCCCATCCTTTTCATATGTCCAAACCATTTTAGACATTCTCTTCCTAGCTTAAACTTCAATCTCTCCAGTCCCAGTTCTTTCCTTATTTCATTACTTCTTATCTTGTCCATCTTTGTAACTCCCTTGATACTTCTTAAAAACTTCATTTCTGCTGCTTCCAGCTGACTCTCTTCCTTTGTTCCCACTGCCCATGTTACTGCCCTATATATATGCCCTTTATATAAATAATAATTGGATGAGCGTAGCGAGTGAAGCGAAGAATTCAATTTCACTGACCCCCCAAAAAATTTAGCTCGGGTGTTTTTTTTTTTTTTTTGTCGGTTTGTTTGCTCGATTCCGGGCAAACGGCATATACAATCTTGATGAAAATTGGAGGGGACCTTCATTTTCTCTGAACTTAGAGGTGTATTGTTTTTGGGTACAATCGAAGAAATATTTCTCATGAATATCGTACTTTTACGATTTTTTTCGATGTTTAGTGCGATATTTTTGTGACATTTGGTCCGATTCTGACCAAACGGGTAGGGCTACAACGTTCAGATTTCACATGGACATTAAGGTTATGGTGATGTAGTAGGTACCTTTTGAAAGAAAAAGTTGAAAAAGTTAGCCAGAATCCACAGAAATAAAGGTTTTAATATGAGTTTTTTGAGGTTTATAATACCCATTAACAAGTAACAATAGAAACTTGACAACAATCACCTACAATGCATTCAAAAAGCACTTGCAAAGGAAAAGTGCAAACAAACGCAAAAAATGCAAACAAAAAACTTACAAAAAACGCTCATCCATCAACGCGGCGGGACTTTAGTGTTTTCCTAGTAATAATAATAATAATAATAATAATAATAATAATAATAATAATAATTAGGGATGTCAAACGATTAAATTATTATAATCGATAATCGAATTCACTTTCACCTCCATAATCGATTATTAATCGATTTTAATCGTTTTGTACAATGTCGGTATAGTAGCCAGTTTCTTTCAAACTTCGGTCTGGTTTCGGTTAGTTTGAATCGCCCGCGCAAGGCATGAGCTCGCATCGGCGCCGTGGCGGGGACTTGAGCACTCACAACAATCTCGAAGAAGACAGTCGGGAGCATAATCAAGAGGAAGTGGCGGGGTAGATAAAGCATACGAGATGAAATTGGCATCAATGCTGTGATCAAATTCAATTGTTTGATGCCATGTTGTCGAAAACTCTTGGCCTAGGCCGAAACACAACACCAGAGCAATCACTTTGTCACACTCAAGACGCCATGTTACGTAAAGGTGCAACTACTGCTCGGCGTTTCAGGCGCGTTGAGTGCGTTTACTGTGTTTATTGACTGCCGCGCCAACTACGCCGCGTGGAACGCTTAAACAGAATGCAGCTTTAACTCCGCCCACTCCTTCCGACCTTGCACGGCCAGCGCATGCGCACATGATGACAAGGCAAGGCTGGTACGAACGATGTATTTTGCGACGTCGCTTCAATCAAATGTGGATCGGGAACAATCTCGCGTGCTAGAAATTGATGGAAACGTATCTCACGGGCGAGCAAGACATGAAATCGGCGGTTATCACGGCGTATTTGGCGGGAAAACGTAACGTACGGGAACGTTTCTCGCGGGTAATAGGCGGCGGATCTTGAAAACTAAATTTAAAAAAACGCAAAAATTTAAAATCGATTATTTTTTTAAAAATCGATTAATCGTTTTCAATTAATAATCGGTTAATCGCATCGATTTAATCGTAATCGTTGACACCCCTTCCAACAAAAGTCGGGTCGGGGGATGATACATTACCAGTTTCTCGGGCTTGCTTCCCAGACTCAGCACATCCTCATCTTCCTCGAGCTTTCTTCTACGACGGTCATTGTCATTAGTATGGATGTAGGCCTACACCAATGGGAGAAATACGTACCTACTTCAAAGGTCAAACAAACAACTTCTTTACCCTCCCATATTAACTAGTGTGCGATGACCTAGTTATTGTCTATCTTACCGTCTCGCAGCCTTCTTTATTTGTACTTACATAATTTCATGCGTGAATTAAGGGGCAGACTGTGTCAGTTGTTAAACTGTGTGCTTTCAGCGCTGTCATAAGGTCTCCCATTGGGTAAATGTTAAATTATTACACACAAATCGGCATGGATGACAAGGTTGTGTAAATTAGTTGTTAAGTATAGAATAGTTTCCTTTCTACCATTGATTTACTTTTGTCTGCCAGTTTACATAATACACGCATAAATATTTGTGACTTGTGTTGGGAACATAGATCTGTCTTGTTCATTGGATGTACTATGTGTGGGGTGTGGTTCAACTGCTTTCTGTGCCACTTTATGCCCCCATGTACATGTTTCACTTTTAACTAGACATTTATCTCTGTTTCAGCACAAATGTGTGAAGATGTGAATGGAGAATTACTCTCGCTTCCAATGCAACTAGCCTTCGATGATCTAAAAGAATCTAATCAAGCTGAGAAGACATTCTATTTACGAGCTCATCGCACTGGTGATAGAAATCTAATTGTTAAAGTAAGTGAATAAGTCATCTTTAATTGCTAAGGACCACTTACACTACGATGAATTACACAAGCACAGGTACGGTAGTGCTACAAATTTGTTGTAAAACTAAATCTTACCATTACCATTATTAATACGAGAAGTATTATTTATTATACAATGCTTATTCCAAATAGAAATATGTACTGTATCCCCTTTAAATGAAACTAGCCCCGTCCTCTAAGACCACCAAAACATTATGTACTATAAATAATCCTTAATGAAGGACTATATTCGGAGGTCATGTGTGGTTTTCCCTCCTGTGAGACATGACCAGTGGCGGATCTAGGACTTAATCATGGGGGGGGGCGATTTGCGTGTGCATGTTCAGTCGTGGGAAAGGGAGGGTATGGGGGCGGAGCCCCCATTAATAGCGCCGCAGGCGAAAATTTTGAAAATCAGGTTTTTAGAGTGCATTTGGTGCGTTTTAGAAAAAAGTGGTGGGCAAATGCAATACCGAAATAATGTAGTTTGTGTGCGTCAATTTGTTTTGTCGTCATGTCGAGCTTACAATTTACAGCATTGGCCTACATTGCAACATATTAACGTTTGATCTTATTTTCAATTTTGCATTTTATTTATTTATTTATTTATTTATTTATTTATTTATTAAACGTCTATCCTATCCAGTTAAAAAAACACGATTTACTTAGGAGGACAACTTATAAATCGAATTACACTGATGCAGACACATTTCAGAGTTCTGACAATATAAAGAAAAATTGTTTTTTACTGAGAGTTTTAAATAAATAGCGCCGCAGGCGAAAATTTTGAAAATCAGGGTTAGAGTGAATTTGGTGCATGCACAATAAAATAATAAAATAATTGTATTTTTTATTGGATGAGCGAAGCGAAGACTTCAATTTCACTGACCCCCAAAAAATTAGCTCTGTTGTTTTTTGTGTGTTTGTTTTTTTTTTGTTTGTTTTTTTGTCTGTTTGTTCGCCACGATTCCGGGCAAACGGCATATGCGATCTTGATGAAAATTGGAGCAGACCTTCGAAATCTCTGAACTTAGACGTGCCACGTTTTTGGATACAATCGAAGAAATATTTCTTATGAATATTGAACTTTTCCGATTTTTAGTGATATATTTTCGTGACATTTAGGCCGATTCTGACCAAACGGGTGGGGCTACAAAGTTCATATTTTACATGGACATTAAGGTTATGGTGATGTAGTACCTTGTGAAAAAAAAAGTTGAAAAAGTTAACCAGAATCCATAGAATAAACGTACTTTTACGATTTTTCGATTTTTAGTGCGATATTTTCGTGACATTTGGGCCGATTCTGACCAAACGGGTGGGGCTACAACGTTCATATTTCACATGGACATTAAGGTTATGATGATGTAGTACCTTTTGAAAGAAAAAAGTTGAAAAAGTTAGCCAGAATCCATAGAAATAAAGCTTTTAATATAAGTTTTTTACGGTAAATAATACCAATTGACAAGAAACAATAGAAACTTGACAACAATCACCTACAATGCGTAGGCAACAAAACAAAGCACTTGCAAAAGTAAAGATATCCCACGCAAACTAAAAACTTTAAAAAGCTCATCCATCAACGCGGCGGGACTTTAGCGTTTTCCTAGTTTTAAACAATCATGGGGGGGGGGGGGGGGCGATCGCCCCACCGCCTCCCCCCCTGTATCTGCCACTGGACATGACATCCGGACAGACAGAAAAGAAAAAGTGATGCATATTATAGGGGATCCTTCTTTAATTTGAGTCAATCTAGCACTAGGCTTACTGTACTAAATTGTTTGGCTAAACTAGGGAAACGCCAAAGTCGTTGTTAGACGAGTGAGTGAGCCATGTGTTGAGTACCCGGTAACATTTCTTTTCTTCCCCTTACCTTAGGCCTCCCTAGCCTATCATAGGCTACAGTGGAGCATTATATTTATGGCCTAAACTATGGCCTAACTTAAATACCCTATTATTTATACGAATATAATTATCAAACTTAAATGCAAATGTTCCCGGGTACTCAACACATGACTCGCTCACTCGTCTAACAACGACTTTGGCGTTTCCCTAGTCTAGTTGGCTAAGGCGCCCTTATAGCCGAAATGTGGAAGACGTGGGTTCAATCCCCTGGTCGGGAAAGATTTTGTAATTTCTGGATTGTATTTCAAAAATAATTAAACATGTTTTGAAATGCATGTAACGCAGTGTAGTCCATCATCTGTGGCAATAGGGCCTGCTATGGTAAACATAGCCAGTACGAAATACGTGAAAATATTGCATGGTTTACTCAATCTACGAGCGGAATTTGGGGGTACCTTGACGTGCAACATTTGATAGACCTTGCATGGGCACGGCATTTCACGGCCAGGCGAATAACAAACAAAAAATATATTTTCAAAATCTAAACCATTGTCGTTAAAATAATTTCTAAACATTGGAAGCCTATTTTTCAATTTATTATTTCTTGTAGGTTTAAATCACAATGGATCTTGCTGATTTTGTTAGCAGTTCTCAATAAACTCGTACCGGATGTCTGTTTAAAATTTCAGCGCAATCTGTTCAGCGATTCGGCTGATTTTCAACGTACACACACACACCACATGCAGACTAACAGAATAAGCGCCGTTTGAGTTGAATGGAGATCACTCATTTCGCTAAGCTCACTCGTTTAATTAGTTCAATTTTGTTGATACACTGCAATTTATTGTGACACACACACACAACCCAACTTAAATTAGGTTACTTTTCCAGCAATTTGCATCATCATACTTTTAGGCCTATATGTAGGGTTCCTATTAGGTCCCCTACTATAAGCTACGTAGACGGTTTGTTAAGGCTAGTTACTAATTGATGGGCATGTGGGGGAAACAAGCTGTGAAAGGTTGCATATTATGCAAGATCCAGTCAAACATAAACTACTCCAAGCTATATTATAAGACAGCAGTCTAATATTTAATATTTATTTGTGTTTAATTGGGATAGTATGTTGTTATATTATTATATTTTAGTCACTAGGCTTATCCTAGTTTTAGCATAGTTTTGACAATGCCTATATATGTACACTGTACCGATCCAATGGCAAATAAATACTCTACTCTACTCTAGTCTAATAGTAATAAACTGTACATATTACCTCCTGGTAACTTAAAGAAGAATGATGGGTCCCATTACGATAGTACAGAGTTCTATTTACTATTTAGTATTTACTATTTACACTGTGCTCTCATTACAGGTTGTGTACATGCTGATTGTGAATGGTGTTGAAAGTTCGTGTATGAAGGAACAGACGGTCAATGTTCCTGTTGTTAAACCGTTTGATGTTACTGCCAAGTTTTTCTCTCTCAAATTCGAGCCCATCACGAAGACGTTTGTCAAGGAGCCATTCGTCGTTATGCCATATGTCACATGTGCATCGCCATTTCCTCTGGTCATCAAGAATACTGGTGTTGAACTAGTAAGTAATTTAAGCGGTGCTGTCAAGTCTTGTGTAATTTTTGTTTCTGCCAGAAATTACATTTCTGTGGATTTGTTTTCAGCTATGGTAGTAATTTACTGTGGTAGTAGCTCTATGTAAGTGATGACATCAAATATTGTTAGTAGGTAGTGTAGTACTACTCTTCCTAAAGTAAAGCTAACTGAAAATTGCCATATAATATGCCTAAAACAAGTGGCGACATACCAAAATTGTCAGTGGTAACTAGGGATGACATCGGGTACCCGGGTAGCCCGGGTACCCGGTTCCAGAAATTACCCGGAGCCGATTTTAAGATCCGGGTATATTTCGCGGGCCGTTTTTAGGCTAATTCACCAGTTTAAATTACGCGCTACGTGGTTGCGGTCTTTCCCGCGGAGTGTGCCCGCTGCCTAAAGAGTAACTGGAGTTGACGACAGAGCGCGTTGTAAGCTATCACGTGCTTCCGTCCGTTTCGGCGAGTCGCGCCCATGCCACGAGTGAGTGCAAGAGAGAAAGATGCGGCAATAAATCTGGACACTGTCGTCTGCGCAGTACGAGATGCGCGTACGATCCAACCAACTTACACTCACAGCTGACTGACAAAGATGGTTGGGTATAGAAGAAGAATTCGCGATGCAATCATCTTTCAACCGATTCACGAAATTCGTAATCACGACGCATAGGATTGTTATTCCTGGCTTATCTTCTTTCTTTCCCAGGCTTATCTTGCGACGAGAGCTTCAGCGCGGGATATAGTAGTGAGAGATTTTCCCACATTCGATGCGTGTTTGTTTTCCCCTGCTTTCTGCGCGTAGGCCTAGGCCTACCTACGAGTTTCACTGCCTGTACAGTGTAATTGGTAAACTAATCTTTGGTGTAATGAAGAATGAAGATCATTGCCTGGTTATCAAAGCGGTTCTTTATTTGTGAACGATTATTGCAAAGGTTTCCAGAGACGGAAACGTAGTCAGTTAGTATGACCTTCAAACCAACTAGTAGGCCTAGGAAACATTTCTTGTTATAAATCTGAATTTTATTTGAGTAAACTAGCCTAGATAATATAAGTTTTATTAACTAGCAGGTCGTCAAATGTTTTACCCCCGACTTTGCTTCACACTCACCACCTGGAGCTAAGTTATTTTGAGTAGATGGACGTTGAAAATCTAGAAATGGAACTAGTTGAGTTTAATTTTCCGATCTCGGGGTTGATAAATTCAAAGCATTGCTAAATGTAGAAACCGTGGGTCATAGGAACACTGATATAGGCCTAATATCTGCCTGTTGGGCCTCATTACCTTTGAAGTTCAACTCGATGGAGAAAGTCGCACTCGCATTTGCTCTTATGTCAGCATTCGGCTCTAGCTACACATGTGAGCAAGTGTTTTCAAAAAGTATTCTTGGAGCTGTACGCAGCCAACTCACACTAAACTACTCCAAGTTTTGCGTAAAACTAAAAGTCACGGACTACTCTCCCGACTTGCAAAAACTCAATGCAAATAAACAGCTCTGGGGAAGTCACTAGCGAGGCCTTCAACAATCTACGATGGACGAGATCAGCACAAAACAAATGTAGGTGAATAGCAGAACATGTACAAAATAATTTATTTCAATTTCTAATTTAGCTTTGTAATATAACATAAAAAAATAAAAAAACGCATTTGAAAGATCGAAAGTGTAAAAGAAGTAGTAATAATGTAGTAAGAGTATTGCAATGGTTATTTTTAGTGTTTCCTGAATAACAACAAATTAACATTTTGTCTTCGTAAAATTTGAACTGGCACGCGAACAATATAGTTAAAAATTTTAACATCATTTTGGCACACACGTTGCAAAAGGTTGCCGACCTCTGGTCTATTCATTCATTGCATTGTAAATAAAAAATGTTTCTTGTACATTTTAATTTTCTTTGATTTTTCTTTTTTCTTGAAATGATTCTGAAAAATTGGGGGTCGTGTTATATTCGAGATCGTGCTATATTCGGTCCAATACGGTACCTATCTAATAGGGAATATTCCACTTCCGTCAAATACTGTACAAATAGATTTTTTAGAAGAAGTATTTCGTTCCGATTACAAATATGTACTTTGTTTTTCCGTGAAATAATAATCCAATAATTTATAGCCGTTTTAAAAACAGCATTTTTTAAATATTCTAAGAGCGGCAAAAACGGCTATGACGTCAGAACTGTGTTGAACCAACGCCGTCTGGATACACATACATACATACCGTACATCCAGACGGCAATGTTTTAAACAAAGCAGCGCCTAGCGTAGCCTACAGTAATGTAAACAGATGGCGGACATTTTACATTTAACGCCTAGCCAGAAAACGAGAAAAGTTGACATTGCAATCAAAAAACAAAATTGCATTGGGTTTAGGTCTCGGCGCTGAAAATTATTTATTTATTTATTTATTTATTTATTTATTTATTTATTTATTTGCATTCTTATATTAACATTTGAGCATGTTACATTATTTATAAGACTTTCTTATTGCACTCATAATAATGTCATTAAGACATTAGAGTATTGAAAGTTATCCCTTATAGCCTATAAGTTATAGGCTACAAACTAAAAACTAACTTATAACTAGGTACATAGGTAGGTATACAATATACAGTAGTGCCTGATGGCATGGTAGACAAAATTATTAGGTAATAATCAGAGATTCAAAACACTGAACATCCAGATTCCAAACCAAACTTATAGTGTTCCATATATGGATAAGTCACTAGTTAATAATAAAGTAAAAAATAAAGAATAGTATTATAAACCTTTTTTATACATGATTAAAATATTCTGTTACAGTATAAAATCCATGTTTCAGAAAAAATGATTTTACTTTGAGCTTAAATGTCTCTCTGCTACAAGTGTGCATAACTTGTTTTATGTCATCTGGCAGTTTATTGAATACTTTAACTCCCATATGGACTGGATCGTTATCTAGCAACTTAAGTCTATGTCCCACCTGGTGTAGGTTGAGTCTACCTCTTGTGTTGAATCTGTGAAGCCCATCATTTGCAATAAAATATGTTGGGAAATCATGTACAAACATTATTACCTCCATCATGTACAGGCATGCCACCGTAAGGATTTTATTTCTTTAAAATATGGTCGGCATGAGACCCCTTCTTCCCAGATGCAACATAATCCTCAGGGCCCTTTTTTTGTAAGACAAATACTTTTGTAATATGTGTTGTTGCACCCCAAAATTATATTCCATCCGAGCTCAGAGTATTGCAACGTTGGCATAGTAAACCATCTTTTTAGTTTTATTGTCACATTGTGCAGATAGGGTCCGCATCATAAAGCATGTGCGACTGAGACGTTTGCACAAACACTCAATATGAGATATCCATTTTAACTTATAGTCAAGTGTAAGGCCAAGGAACTTTGCATGGTCCACTATCTCAATGGATATGTCATTATGTGTGATTGTGTGTTTGTCTTGCTCTCCCTTTATTTGGAAGCTCATGATTTGGTTTTAGAGCAGTTCAGCTTCATTTTATTAGCTGTGAACCATGCTTCTAATACTTTGAGAATACGTTCAAGTTTTAGTAGTAATTCATGAATGTTTTTTGCTGTTATCACCACACTGGTGTCATCAGCAAAAAGAATTGCTTTACATTCACCATCTAGATTAAAAGTAAGGTCATTTATGTACAGACTAAAAATATTGGGCTTTATTTATTTATTTTTATTTATTTATTTATTTATTTATTTAACGTCTATCCTATTCAGTTATAAAAACTGATTTACAAAGGAGGACAACTAAATAAATCTAATTACATAGATGCAGAAACAACAATAAATTACATTTTCGTAAATATTTGAAATAGTAGCATTACAACAACAATGCATTTAACACAAGAATTTTGGTAACAAATTGAATGATATTATATGCATTCAATGAATGAATCAAATATAAAAAAGGGTGGAGAATGAAAAGAAAGAAGAAAAGAAAAGAAAAGAAAAGAAAAGGAAAAAAAAAAAAAAAAAAAAAAAAAAACATTAAAAAAGAAAAACGAAAGAAAAAAACTGATTTATTAGACGATCCCACTCAAATGAATATGAGGTTTGCTAAAAATCAGGAACAGCAATCAGGGAGTATAATCAAACTTTCCGCGGAAGAAACCACCGAACGCGAAATCTTTATTCTTGGGTTCAATCTTCATTTTTGTGTTCAAATCTTGACTTATATATATAATTATATCAGATATATAATTATTTAAAAAATTTCATGTCAAACTGATCACAGCAATGATACAGGACACCTAAATCAAGTTGCAAGCTCCATCATTGGGCGGCAACCAGACAATCTAGGCAGAAAAATATAGTTGAAAATACATTGTTTATATCATAATCAAAGCAATAATGAACAAACAAAGAAAGAAAAAAAAGCAAAATCAATTATAAGAGCTTATGAAGTACAATTTTTACATTACACAACACACAGACAATAACTTACAAATAAAAGAAAAACTTTTAAA
>JAMZAV010014849.1:0-14157 GCA_024449915.1 Sweltsa coloradensis | reverse complement strand
GGCCCCCCCTTCCCTTGACGCCTGAGTGACTACCACGAACGATGACAAGAGATGGACCATACGTGAGAACTCCCTCTTTCCCCCTCCTACCCGTGGCTGGTTCTGACAAGTATGGGCCCCTCCTCCCCATAACCCCTAGTATAGAGTGGCGCATTTTGAACTATTGGTTGACGAGTTCTTTATCCAAATAAACCAAAATATCCCAATCATAATGATGAACTTGCGGCGACAAACGTACTAAATTTCTGATCTGTTGTTATTTGTTTAAACAAATTTAATTAACATCAAACATACTTTATTATTCATTCCTCATAAATAGTGTTTAAAAACTTAAAACAATATAATCATCCAACACACAAGAAACTCAAATATCAACTTTCACTTTAACAGTCGTCGCATTAGGACCTACACGGTTGAAGCGCCCTAGTTTGTGGTTGTCAGGGCCTGGGGTAGAATTGGCCCAGAGCATGACTCTGCTAATCCAAATAGGCGATTCATGAGAAAGAAACATCTCGCAAACATCACCTAGTATAAGCAGATAAATATATTACTCCCCGAATTCAAGGCGAGATCTGGCAATCGTCGTCGGGGACGCCTCTCCTTGCCCTTGACTAACTCCCCTTTGACGATGAGTCGACGACAACGACATAAAGAACGATGACGACCGCGACGTGAGAACCCCCCTTTCCTCCCCTTACCCGTGGCTGGTTCTGACCAGCATGGGCTTCTCATCCCCATATCCCCTATAGGCTAGAGTGAATCCTTTTGACCTAACGGTTGACGCGCCCTTAATCTTATAATTTTCTTTCCTTTACAAACCTAGAAAACAATTAAACCATCAAACACACCACAAACTAATTTCATTTACTTTCAATACCACGGCGCGTAATATGACTCAACCGGTTGAAACGCCCTAGTTTCTCACGTCGTCGTCATAATCTTCGCATTAATTTTCTTGAACGGATGACGCACCCTTCATCCAAATAAACTAAACTTATGGAACAACCCATAACAAAGATAAAATAATTCATATAACTTTTACTCTACTGTTTCTACGAAAGCATTTTAAACAAGTTCTTTTGAATTTAATTATTCGTATAACTTAAGAAAAGAATAACTAAGTAGACCCGATCGGTTCCGGGGTAGGTAATGGCCCAGAACGTGGCTCTATGAGTAAAATTAGTATAAAGAGAAAATGTCCATTTCGCAAACATCCGACTAGTCATTATAGAGTATAACTCCCCGCATACAAGAGGCGAGCTCCAGGCGTTGTCGTCAGGGACCTCTATCCCTTCACTTGACGACCTCCCCGACGACGATGACAATGACACAACGAACGATAACAAAGACGATGAAGACCGCAACGTGAGAAACCCCCATTCCTCCCCTTACCCGTGGCTGGATCTGACCAGCATGGGCTCTTCCTCCCTACATCCCCTAGACTAGAGTGATGCATCATGACCTAACGGTTGACGCGCCCTTAATCCAAATAAACCAAATCCGTCTAGTCCCGGAGTAGAACATGGCCCAGAGCACGGCTCTGCTAATTGTAAACGGCGAGAAAAGAGACAAAGTGCACCTCGCCAACATCAGCTAGTAGTCAGGGCCCGATTCATGTACATTTTTATCCCAGGGTTAAGCAGGGTTAAGAAGAGTTAGCGAGGGGCAACGTCAAATCCGATTCGTGTACGTTGAGCTAACACTCGCTACCTCGCCCTACCCCTACCTCAGCCAAATACTCCCTAACACCAAGAGTTAGGCGGAGGTAGTGGCTATTTGCACCGACGACGGCAGAAACCTCACCTCAAATGTTATTACGCCAGAATAAATGAGTAATAACGTGCATGCTTTATAAATAGTCGATTATAACAGTAATTAAATGTGGCAGAAGGCTTTGAAGTGTAAAAAGTGCCCTTAATAATACCATTAAATAAAGAGTTATCTGAATGCGTCGTGAGGCTCGTGTTATAAATAAATAAATAAATAAAATAAATTGTATTTAGAGTCTACCCACTCAGTTATATAACTGATTTTCAGTGGGGGACAGTAAATCAAAGCGACCAAGCCAACCCTGTAGACGCCGACGCAATCGACGAGTGAGCGATAACCAACCAAAGATCGATATTTGTAATAGGAAATATAGCAATCAGTGGTATGGACAGTGCGAACACCCGCGGATCCACGCCAGAATCAACAAGGCCGATTCAGAACAACTCTGAATTTATTATGTGCTTCGTTGCTAGGACGGCTCCAAAGTCACCGTTTACAAACTCCTAAGATGATGTACTTAAGTCCAAATCAGAAGTTAAAAAACTTCTGTGTTTGACGGTAATCGAACCCTGGACCTTCTACATTGCAAGCAGATACGCTAACAGCAAGACGAACGATGTACCACTCAAAGCCAACGCGAAGGACGGCCGCGTCGTGGCGTAGTAGTGCGTTGCATGGTCAACTACCACGTAAAGGGTCGCCAGTTTGGAACCTGCTTGATCCAAATTCTTTTACCTTTTAAAATTGCCCCAATAATTGTTTATTTATGTTATGCTACACTCAGTAATTGGCATTTTTAAAATTATTGTCTGTTATTTGTGTGTACTTTATATCCCCGTGCAGACTTTCGTTGTTTGGTCTGGTAAAGAAATATTTCACACAAGTGTCGACTACCAGTAATTACAACCGGCTGAGATATGGTAAAAAAAAAAAACGGCACAACGACAAAATAATTTCTTGCACCAAATCGTTGTAAAAAAATATGCAATTTTTTGGGTTTGAGTCTATATGTTATTTATGAGACCTTTAACTTGTGACACGTACTAGTTAGGCCCTTATTTGGGCAAAATGTATTTACTGTTCAATATCGCCCTATCCTTATGCCCTTTTTGGCGCTAATGACTACACCTAAAATGGTGAGAAAAATGTATTTTGCACTCCCACACAAATTGGCCCATCAAGTTAATGCCAAGACAAATTCAAAAAGTTACATGTCTATTAATTTCAAATTAAAATAGAATCGACTCACAAAGACGCATTTTCGATATTCTTGTTTAGTATTTTGTAAAAACATGTGTTTACCTAAAAATATAGTCATTGCCACTCGGCCTTACCTCGGCCTAATCCCCGAGCTAGCCAGGATTAGCGGTGGTGTGAAAGTTAGCGAGAGTTAGGGCAAGTCAATGCTTCATGAATACCGATTTATGCTGCCTCAGAGGTAGCCAAAATTTGTAAACAGATAGGCGGACATTTTTATTTTTGAGCCTAGACGTTAAACAAGAAAAATATTTTTATTGCGCTCAAAAAACATAACAGAAACAGGCATCGACCCAGGCTAAGTTGTAGAAAATTATTTATAGTTTAATAGACTTAGTCTATTGTTCCTGGAGGCCTATAGGCCTGGAAATATGCATAGTACCAATTCACGTTTGACAAGCCCTAGGCCTTACCTAGCCTGCATGGCCTTGTTTCGACACACTTCCCTAAAAAATTACAAGTTTCGACGGCTAATTGCAACTTTTTGAATCAAAATAATACGATAGTTCTAGGCTATGCCATAACTTACGGCAAGAGTATACGTATTTCTTTTAATTCGATGATGTACAACACACTTGCATCAAAATTCTCATTAAACATCAAAAATTAAATAAAACACGGCGACATTTAGCAAAGTTCGTCGTCAAACTTACTAAGTTAGATGGCGGTGGAAACCAATGAAACAATCATCTAAGTTGCAGTGATAAGTTAATCGTCATTCATACAGTGACATAGAGCGTGTTCATTGGTTCGACCTAACCCGTCCTATTCCTTCCTTACCTCGCCCTAACTCCGGGTTAAATGTACATGAATCGGGGCCCAGGGGAGTATATAGCTCCCTGAAACTAGAGGCGAGCTCTGGCAGTCGTCGTACTGAACCTTTCCCTCTTTCCTGTGACGACCTTCCCAACGAACACGACAATGACACAACGAACGATAACAAAGACAATGACGACCACGACGTGAGAACCCCCTTTCCTGCCCTTACCCGTGGCTTGTTCTGACCAGCATGGGTCCCTCCTCACCATATCCCCAAGGCTTGAGAGGCGCATTATGACCTAACGGTTGACGCGCTCTTAATCCAAATAAACTTAAGACCTAACCGCCGTTTAGTTCATTCACCCATCAAATGTTAATGCATTTGATCTCTCTCAATCACATAAAAGATCTTAGGGCTATATCACTTAATAACGGCGATAAACTTTCTTTTTCCTTCGAATAATGTTTAATCGAATTTATTCACATCAAAAACATTTCACTTTTTATTTAAATTATTTGTTGTAATGTCTATGACATTTGTTACATTTTCTTACCTTTTTATCTTCTAATTTCATTATGAAACACACTACAAAATCATGTTCATTAACATACAATATCACAGACGGCTCAATATGATCCAACCGGTTGGAGCGCCCTAGTTTCGCACGCCGTCCCACGTATTCGATTGTTGTGAGGTACTTTTAATGGACGATAGGTAAAAACATTATAATAATCATTGAGAATAAAAGATGATTATTTTATAGTACCAGTGCGCAAATAAAAATGTTGCGTCAATTGTCCTGTTTATCAATCAAACCAGTTAATAAAAGCGATCAAGCCAACCCGGTAAGCCCCGACGCAATCGACGAGTGAACGATAGCCAACCAAAGTTCAATATTTTTAATAGGAAATATAGCAATCAGTGGGATGGACAGTGCGAACACCCGCGGATCAACGCCAGAATCAACAAGGCCGACACAGAACAACTTTAAATTTATTATGTGCCTCGCTGCTAGGACGGCTCCAAAGTCACCGTTTACAAACTCCTAAGACAAGAACTGATTTGGAAGTTAAAAAAATTCTGACTTTGGTGGGAATCGAACCCTGGAACTTCTGCATTAGAAGCAGAAACGCTAACCACAAGACCAACGAGCTACACAAACAAACACAAACAAAATTGAATAAAACGGTGTTTATGTCGTCGACGTCAGGGCCCGGGGTAGAATAAGGCACTGAGCATGACTCGGCTAATCGTAAAAGGCGAAAAAAGAGACAAAAGTTTATCTCGCAAACAGCATTAAATATTGGAGAGTATATTTCTTCCCGAAACTAGAAGCGAGCTCTGGTAATCGTCATCGGAGCACCTCTTCTTTCCCTTGACGACCTCCCCGGCGACGATGACAATGATACAAAGAACGGCGTTAAAGACGATGACGCCCGCGACTGAGAAATACGCCCCTCATCCCCATATCCCCCAGTCTAGAGTAGCGCATTATGACCTTACGATTGACTCGCCCTTACTCCCAATTGACGACTCGAAATGGGCGGAGCTTAAAACGATCGATAGGTCACGTGACTAGTATTGGGTATAAATCCTCATTTCGCAAGCTGGCGCCTGCTGAACGGCGCATCACTTATCACGCTCTAACTTTTATTCTATTCATTATTTGAACAAAACTTAAATGAATAATATTTAGCAAACATATCATTCCTTGTAATAGCGATTATTCCGATTGTTTTGACAAAGTCGTTAGCTTGTTATAACAATGTACGCATCACACAAGTGAAAATTATCAATGACTTAAGTTTTCTCATTAATTAATTTGACAAAAAACTACTGATCGGATTTCGACAAGATTCTTTGTAAAAATGCATCAGACTGTTTAGACAAGAAATATACTAACTTTCTAGATAGAAAGTGCACTGAACGAAAATTTACAGCATAGAGTAATATGCAGCGTGCACTTTTTCACGGCTCATCCGCACGTCAAGAGTGCGTATTTTAGATAAAAACACATACCCTGCATATTTCTCTATGCTGCAAAGTTTCGTTCAGTGCACTTTCTATCTAGAAAGTTAGTTTATTTCTTGTCTAAACAGTCTGATGCATATTTTAAAAGAGGTCTTGTCGAAATCCGATCAGTAGTTTTTTGTCAAATGAATTATTGAGAAAACTTTAGTCATTGATAATTTTCACATGTATGATGCGTACATTGTTATAATAAGCTAACGACTGTGTCAAAAAAATCGAAATAATCGCTATTACAAAGAATGATATACTTGCTAAATATTATTCATTTAACTATTGTCCAAATAATGAATAGAATAAAAGTTAGAGCGTGATAAGTGTTGCGCCGTGAAGCAAGCGTCAACTTGCGAAATGAGGATTTATACCAACTAATTCCGCCATGTTGCCTCGTGACGTCAGGAGGCGGGTACAATTCAAGTCGTCAATTAACCAAAAATTAATTCAAAGTAATTTATTTAACAAAATTCAAATCACATCATACACATTACCCTTGACGACCTCCCCGACGACGATGACAATGACAAAACAAAAGATGACAAAGACGATGACGACCGCGACGTGAAAAATCCCCTTTCCTCCCCTTAAAGGGGCTAAAAGCAAAAAAAAATATTTTTTACCACGTGATCTATAGCACAATACTACACTAAAATGACAGTTTAAAAAATTATATCTCATTATTATTATTATTATTATATATTATTATTGGATGAGCGAAGCGAAGACTTCAATTTCACTGACCCCCAAAAAATTTAGCTCGGGTGTTTTTTTTTGTTTATTTTTTTTTGTTTGTTTGTTTTTCTGTCTGTTTGTTAACTCTCTACCAGGCAAACGGCATATCCGATCTTGATGAAAATTGAAAGGGACCTTCGAAATCTCTGAACTTAGAGGTGTATTGTTTTTGGGTACAATCGAAGAATTATTTCTGTGAATGTCGTACTTTTACGATTTTTTTCGATTTTTAGTGCGACATTTTCGTTTTATTTGAGCCGATTCTGATCAAACTGGTGGGGCTACAACGTTCATATATTTTCACATGGGCATTAGAGTAATGGTGATGTAGCACCTTTTGAAAGAAAAAGTTGAAAAAATTAGCCAGAATCCATAGAAAAAAAGTTTTAAATATAAGTTTTTGATTTTTGGCGATATTTTCGTGCTATATCGGGGCCAATTCGACCAAAGGGGGGGGATACAACTTTTCATATTATACAGGGGGCATTGAGGTTAGGTGATAAAGTCCTTTGAAAGAAAAATTTGGGAAAATTACCCAGAATCCATAAGAAATAAAGCTTTAAATAAGATTTTACGGTAAATAAAAAAAAATTAAAAAAAAACAATAGAAAATTGAAAAACAATCACTAAATGTGTGGGCAGCAAAAAAAAGTATTTGCAAAAGAAAAGAATCTCACGAAAAAACTAAAAACTAAAAAAGCCATCCATAAAACGCGGCGGGATTTTGGGTTTTTCCTAGTTTTTGAATCAGTATTTTGACCGAACTACTCCCCCAAAATTACAAAACAAAAAAGAGAATTTACAAAAAAGGCTGTCGAGTACGTCAATAAAGGGCCCAATATTTTTTGGATAAAAATCCCCCAAAAGGACGGGGCATAAAGATCGCCCCCATGTTATTTTTTTGGGGTTTTTTGCCGATGGGACCAGCTCGAAAAATGTCATGTTTGAAAATTTTTTTGGGGGGTCAGGGAGGCCCCAAAAATTTTTCTTTTAATTTGCAAAATTTCATAAGTTAGCCTGAATGAAAATATTTTTGATTGGGGGTTTAAATACCCCTAAAACCGTGGCTGGTTCGACCAGCATGGCCCCTATCCCATATCCCCTAGACTAGGTGTGCATTATGACCAGGGTTAAAAGCGTCCTTAACCGAAAGAACAAAAAAACATCCCCCGTCAGAGAAGGATTATGAATTCGATTGACCGCCCTTACTCCCAAAAACCCCAAAAAAGTAATTCAAAGAATTTATTAACAAATTCAAATACATAACACTTTACCCTTGACGACCTCCCCGACGACAATGCAATGACAAAAAAAAAGATGACAAAGACGATGACGACCGCGAAGTAAAAAAACCCCCTTCCTCCCTTAACCGGGGCGGTTTCGCCCAGTTTGGTCCTCCCCCCAAAATCCCCTAGGCTATAGTGGCGCATTAGACCAAACGGTTGGCGCCCCCAAAAATTAAATTTTAACCATAAAATGCGGGGAAAAGGAAAAAAATCTATCTCGCTATATCAGTTTGTATGTGGGGGAGTAATCATCCCCAAAACTAGAGGGATCTCGGGAAACGCGTGGGGGACCTTGTCGGGACCAGTTTTAGTAATGAGAATAGAACGGTGTGGTTATTTTTTTATTTGGGTTTTCATTCTTTTCCAGTCTCGTTTGGCATTCGTACTTTCCCTCTGACGTCACTGATGAGATGACGCAAATGTGAAAGAAAATAAGAATAACCCACGTTCTTAAAGAAAACGACGTTCTTAGCCTTTCCCCCACTCTCGAGGCTAGATATGCCCAGACGGGCCGGGCCCCTTTAAACAAGCCTAGATAACCCAGGAAGCTACGCCAACTCATGTCAAGTAGGCCTATTTTCCTCCATCTAAAATTTGGGTCTACGTTACGCCCCCCCCCCCCCCGACCCCTTTCCTCCCCTTTACAGTGACTGATTTCAACAGCATGGACTCCTCAAACCATATCCCCTAGGCTAGAATGACGCATTAGGACCTAACGGTTGACGTACCCCGAATTCAAATTCTATAAAAATTTAATTTTATGGTCCATGGCTTTTTAGTGGTTTTTAGTCCAGCAGAATCTGACTTATCTGTCGGGGCCCCGGGGTAACCCCCCCCAATTTCCCCCCCTACCAATGGTGGTTTTGACCAGCTTGGACTCTCCTCCCTATATCCCCCACGTGGATAGGCCTTAGTCCACATTGCTAAAAATAATTTGGCCCCCAGCAGGCTCTGCTAACGGCAAGGTGATCAAAAGAAAAAAACCCCCTTGCAAACATCAGCTAGTACCCAAGGCGTCGAAGGTAGTTTTTTTTACCCCGAAACGAGAGGCGGCTCTGGCAATCGTTAAAGGGAACCCTGCCCCCTTCCCCTTTACGACCCACCCCCGACGAGACCATGACAAAGGAACGATGACAAATATGATAACGACCCCAAGTGAGAACCCCCCTTCCTTCCCCCTTTCCCTGGCTGGTTCCACTAGCAGGGGTCCTATCCCCATTTCCCAAGGTAAAGTGGGCATTATGACCTAGCGGTTGGTGCCCACAAAATAAAAAAACAAAAGAACTAATAATTTAAGAAAATATATTAAACCAAAAAACACTAAAACTCATGTCATAACTTTCAAAATCACGGGGAGCAAAACGACTAAAAAGGTTTAAGCGCCCTAGTTTTTCACAGCGTCGTTAGTTTAACGTGGCAACTGTTCGTTAAACCGCAACATAAAGCGTGGGCCCCCTGCCGTACACACGAAGCTTATTATTAATAATAAAACCCTCTGGGATGTGGTGCAAAAAAAACAAAATGAATTTGTGTGAGGCCCACACTGACTAACAAGTTCATCCTCCGGTCTCGACTCTCAGTAGAAGAGAGTGGTACCAGTTGTGCAAATGTGATGAACCCTTAAGTGCATAATTACAGCAAATGTACAAAATACGTGCCCCGCAAACGCAATTTTACTCTCCTTTTCTATTTAAAAATTCTATCTAGATAACGGGACAACTTTTCCCAAAATTTTCATTTAAAAAATATTATTTTAAACCCAAATTAATTCACAACGTACAAAATTTTCCCTTATTTATTTTTTTCCATTGAAATAAAAACTTTTGCTTTGTATTTTTCATCAACATAATTTTTTTTTTTAATATAGGCCTACCCTAAGTAAACTAAAGAAACATAAAAAAAACAAATATAAAATCATTTTATGAACCCAACTTGAATATCACAGGCGGGGCAAATGACTTAACCCGGTTGAAGCGCCCTACTTTAAACCGTCGTCGTATTATTACTTAAAAAATTTAAAATCATTTGCAGTCTTCCCCCACGGTACGTACGCACTTAGGAACTGTGGCGCTTTATGCCTAACGGTGACGCGCCCTTAAATAATAAACCAACTAAACCAAATCCCCCCCCCGGGGCCCCGAGCAGAATTTGGCCCAAAAAAATGGCTCTATAGTCGTAAAAGGGAGGAAAAAAGATAAATCCATCTTGCAGACATCAGCTAGTACGTATAGGGGAGTATATTACTCTCCGAAACTAGAGGCGAGCTCTGCCATTCGTCCTCATGGACCATACCCCTTTCCGTCGACGACCTCCCCGACGACCACGACCATGACAACACTAACGATGAAAAAGACAATGACGACTGCGACGTGAGAAACCTCCAATTCCTCCCTTTACCCGTGGCTCGTAGGTTCAGACCAGCATGGGATTTTCCTCCCCAACCCCCAAGGCCAGCGTGGAGCATCATGACCAAACTGTTGACGCACCCTTAATCCAAAAAAAAGAAAATAAACTGTAAATGTGAGAACCAATGCTGAAGTGTCCAGTCTCACGTCTAGTCTGTGGCTGGGTCTAGCCAGCATAGTTTTTGTATAAATCTCAAATAAAAACATTCGTATTTAGAGTCTACCCACACACACAACTTATTTTTAGTGGGGGAAATGAACACTAGAGCCGACCCAGCCAACCGTGTAGGCGCCGACACTAGCAACGAGCGAGGAATGCATAACCGGCGGACAGCGCCAGAATCAACAAGGATGATTCGGAACAACCTTTGAGTTTTCTATGTACCTCGTTGCTAGGACGGTCCCTAGCCACCGCTTACAAGTTGCATAGCCAGGAACTGATGGCTTAAATCCCTATTAGAAGTTAACAAACTTCTGCAATAGCGGGCATTGAACTCTGGACCTCTCGTCCAAAGTCCATCTCGCAAACATGTTGTAGTATTGGGCATATTACTCTTCAAAACTAGAGGCGAGCTCGGCGATCCGTCGTCAGGGATCCCTCTCCCTTCCCTAAACGACTTCACCGACGACGATGACGACGATGACAACACGAACAATGACATAAATTATGACGACCGCGACGTGAGAACCCCCTCTTACCTCCCCCGACCACCGTCTGGGCCCGGGGTAGAATTGGCCCAGAGCATGGCTCTGCTAATCCAAATAGGCGATTCATGAGAAATAAACATCTCGCAAACATCACATAGTAAGAATAAAATTATATTACTCCCCGAAACTAAGGCCGTCGTCGGGGACTCCTCTTCTTTCCCTTGGCAAGCTTCCCGTCGACGATAAGTCGATGACAACGACATAACGAACGATGCTAGGACGATGACGACCGCGACGTGAGAACCCCTTTTTCCTCCCCTTACCCGTGGCTGGTTCTGACCAGCATGGACCCCTCACCCTATCCCCTAGGCTAGAGTGGAGCCTTTTGGCCTAACGGATGACGCGCCCTTAATCCCATACTTTTCTTCCTTTTACAAACCTAGAAAACAATAAAACCATCAAACACACCACAAACTAATTTAATTTACTTACAATACCACGGCGCGTAATATGACTCAACCGGTTGAAACGCCCTAGTTTCTCACGTCTTCGTCATAATCTTCGCATTAATTTTCTTGAACGAATGACGCGCTCTTCATCCAAATAAACTAAACTAATGGAACAACCCATAACAAAGATATCATAATTCATGTTATCATCAAGACAGTTACAGCCCGCGGTATCAGATGCGAGTTCTTATATAAAAGATTCGCTACATTTTATTAACATAATTCAAGGCATACGGTTGGAAGAGAAGGACATTATGGTCAGTTTTGATGTAACATCCTTGTTCACAAACATACCTATTAAAGAAGCGGCTGAAGTGATAAGGGAAAAGTGCCCTGGGAATATTGCTGCATTGACTGAGACGGTTTTAAACTCTACTTTTTTTATGTTTGACGGAGAATTTTATAAACAAATTGACGGCACCCCCATGGGGTCACCTGTTTCGCCAGCGGTGGCTAATCTTTACATGGAGAAGTTCGAAGTTAATGCTTTAGATAATGCGACATTGAAACCGTCTCATTACTTTCGGTACGTGGATGACACGTTTGCTGTGTGGCCCCATGGAAGAGAGAAGTTAACAGATTTTCTCAATTATCTCAATGGTATAAACAATAACATCAAGTTCACTATGGAGGTTGAAATAAATGGAGAGCTCCCATTCCTAGATGTGTTAGTTAGTCGCAGGGGGGATGGCACGCTCAGTCATTCTGTATATAGGAAGGCTACACACACTGGGCGATACCTGAACGCCGACTCGCACCATCATCCCGCTCAGAAACGCGCCGTTTTGAACACCTTGGCATGCAGGGCAGAGAGAATATCAGACAAGGAACATCTGGTGGACGAATGCAAAGCACTTCGTGAAATGCTACTGAAAAATGGCTATACGAATAGGGACATTTTACAGGCATTCAAAAAGAGACCGTGTGCACCAGCCCTACCGCAAGCTTCGCCACTAGTACAGCCGGAACGTGTTTCTCGTGCTTTTTTGCCATACGGGAGAATACAATCGACCGTATTGGTAAGCTGTTACGAAAACACGACATTCACACTGTTTACAACACGGATAGAAAACTTTCTACGATGTTTAATTCGGCTAAGGATGAGCTCCCACGCTTAGACGTACCAGGAGTCTATGAGATACCGTGTGGAGCTTGCGACGAAGTCTACGTGGGCCAGACTTGTAGATAATCTCAACGCGCCTCAAAGAACATCAAAGCCATACAAGACTAGGGCATACGGACAAGTCGGCGTTGGCAGAACACAGTATGAGTAAGTGCCATCGTATTAACTTTGAAGACACTCGTGTTCTGTCGTTTGTCGATAATTACAGGCCCCGCCTGGTCCGCGAGGCGATTGAGATAGAAAAAACACCCCAAGAATTTCAACCGGGAAGATGGGTATAGGCTCAGTAAAACGTGGAAACCAACTATAGAGCGGCTAAAGCGAGAAGATAACAGCGTGACGTCAGTGGCTGGGCGCGAAGCGAATGCGCATGCGCGTTCGGGACTGACAAAATGGTTGCACAACTTGGTGGGGGTGACTTGCACAGACGAGCTGGACCGAGTAGGTTCGTTCTGTGTAAGTACCCTTCAAGTGTTTTTTAAACTCTGAAGATGGACCGTGTAACCGGTCCGAAACGTCAGTTTACATCTATCATGGACGCGGCGACACCCGACAGCCAAGTGTTTTATATCATCAAATGATGTAATGACATCATTTAATTGTGTTCGAGCCGAGGTGCTCAAAATCCGAGGCTAATGGACTGTATATATTTTTTGTTCTGAACTTACCCGAATCTTGACGTAGGCTGAAGGAGGCAGTGCAGAGGTTAGTACGATGGGCGAGATGGTAAGCCCACCGCGAGAGAGAACAGGGAAAAAAAACTCGAGTTTGGAAGATGAGTAGAAAGTTAGAGAATGCCTGGAAGGCAAGTCGAACCAAGGACTGCAGCTCGGAAAACCCCTCGTTGTATTCCAAGACGGACGCGGCAGGCGGCTACGTACTTGAGTACGTACAGTGAGTGCAATGTCCGGAGAACGGACACCCTGCGTTGCGAGTTGCGAGCGAGAGAATTTGAGACGAAAACGAACTTTGCACTTCATCGAGTGAAGGCGAGAGGCGAACTGCCTTGACAAAATACTTGCATAAAGTCGAACGCGAGAAAACCAGGAAATGACGTCTGATAGGCAGAAATTCAAACAGGTGATAACAATATGTGCAACTTATGAATACGAAACAAGAAATACCAATAGCTAAGAGAAAAATATAACTACCAAAATAGCGCCGGGAAATGGCGCGAACATAACCGCCCACCTAAAATGGATATTTTAGATAGGACCAAGAGAAATAACTAAGAACTACAACTATTAAGACCGAGCCAAAACAGAATAACTAAGCAGGAGGGAGGATCACCGACTTGTTCACCGGATGGGTAAAACACTCCTTTGGGAGTCCGAACGGACGCCACTCTGATGACGTTGTCTTTGCCAGGGCACACTTGTACCACCCGGCCAATAGGCCAAGACAAAGGAGTGGTAGCGGGTTCCAACACGAAGACCACGTCACCGACCTTTGAGGTTCGGGCACGCGCGCACCCACTTCCCACACTGCATCTGTGTGTGCAGATATTCAGAGGATCAACGTGTCCAAAACTTTGGTGCAGTTGACGGACTTGAAGCCAACGAGAGAGGTGGGAGAGGCAATTCTGCGAGAAGCGAGGTGCCGATCACAAAGTGCGGAGAGAGGTACGGGCCATCCAGGGGGG
>JAMZAV010014848.1:0-13696 GCA_024449915.1 Sweltsa coloradensis | reverse complement strand
TTGCTTTGTACTACCGTTGATGACGTAACTCAAGTTAAATGCATAGGCCATGTATGTTTATTTAGTACTACCATGACTTAACTTAAATTATTTATTATAAATATTTAAGTTTAAAGTGTTGGTTTATAAGTGAATTTCTTATTTAACTAATGTATTTTAAATTAAAATAATGAAAGTACACTTTAGACACTAGTAAAAAATAATGTTATCCATGAATAAAAGATGAGGTGCCGACAGGGAGGTTAATGTTGGTTGCATACAGCTTTCCGAGTTTCGTTTCAATGACCAATTAAAGTCAGGCAGGTTGAAGTCACTGCACAGCAGCACACTGTCACTTTATCTCATTGCCGAATGGATTAGAGATAGAGAGTTTTGAAATATTTCTAGTAAGTCTATTGATGGTGGGGGAGGTTTGCCACCATTGCCACCAATATAAATGAAAACATAAATCTAAGTTAGCTGTGGATTATTAATCCCACCTCGGTTCGAGTCATCACCTTCTAGTTCTCCGAGTAGAAGTTGAATTGCCTTATTATTTGGCCGTTTGTCTTCACAAAATTTGACAATCTTATCAGAAAAGTCTTGCCATTTGCCAAACAGTGTTGACACCTGGTCAGGATACAAGTGTTCGAAAATCCAACTGAATCTGAAATAACCTATAGTTTTTCTGGATCCTAATAAGAGAGACTACGAGCACACGGAAGAGGAGACACAGGAGACTTAGTAGAGCGGCGATCGTCGTGGCGTGAACATTGACGCTACGCTGGTAAATGGAGCAAGTGATCTTTTTGCTTTTATGCTTTTTTTGCTATTATTTATGATGAGGCTTAAAAACATTTTTCAAGTAAATTTACTTAAAAAGCTCTATGGATTGATTACCCCTCAACATCAAGCACTTAAAATACGACCAGCAATTTCGATCATATAATGAAACTAGGCCTTTGTTTAAAAAAAAATCGTTTAAAAAAATTCATTATGTGATGGATTTAATGTTTGGTAACACGATAGGGCCTACTTACTCGGCAAAATGGTACCGATATCGAAAAAATACCGTTGAACATCTCTATTGTTACATAATCTAAATCTCATTCTTACCAATGCATAATCAAGAGTTGTCTTAGTACTTTATAGTCGTTAAAGTACTACGAGATTGTTTCACTGCAAGATGCACCTTTCTGCAATATTTTCAGCCTAGCCTTCGACGTTTTTGCCAAATTTTCCTGCACTGTCACCCATGGTTCTAGAGAATTTTTCAGCCATTGAAGCACATCATCAACATTATGAATAAAATTTAATAAATTACCGAGAGCTTTTTTAAAATCATTAATGGTTTGAGAAACCCGCTTATTACAATACCGTAAGTCCATAAAATCTAGGGCCAGATGAACTTGATTTAGAAAGTTGAGAACCAAACTTTCAATAACCGAAATGTTAGAAGAAACCCTCGGTGGTGGGGCATTTAATTAAGAATTAAATTTTTTGTAGGACTAGGCTTGTACGTACATTTACTGTTGAAAATGGCTGGCCAATGTCTTCATGCCATTGTTCTAGGATAACGTCGAGTCCTTTTGTGTGTGTGTGGGGCTTGCTTTTCTTGAACATGCTACCGAGTCGGGCTTCACGATTGTGGGTCCAGTAGACCTCACATACCACCATTTCAATCCCCAAACTCCCTCTGATGTTATAGACATAGCAATATTACACAATTTTTCCAAGTCCTTTGACATAACTACTATTCAGGCCCTGACCTCAGATCATGATCCCGTTCTCCTGCTACTAGGCAACACTCTTATTCATTCTGCCCCTCGCTCTAGACTGCACTATGCAAGAGCTGACTGGCAGCGGTTCCGTGCCCACATCCATGCCAGACTAGAACCTCCCTTCCCAGATCTCTCAACGCCCATCAAGATAGATGAGGCAGTTTCAATCCTCTCGTCCACTATTCAACGAGCTGCAGAAGTATCCATCCCGAGGACCACTTTACGCCCTCCGGATTTCCTCTCTCTACCCCCTGGCTTAGTGCGTTCCATTGCCATCAAAAATCGAGCAAGGATGCACTGGCAAGCATTCAGAACACTAGACACCAGGATTGAATACAACAGATTGGCTGCCAAGCTCCGCAGGGATATTGCCTCCCACAGGCAACAAATGTGGGAGCAGAAACTTTCATCTCTGTCAATCAAAGACCATTCTATCTGGCCAATGGCAAAATTGCTGAGCAAACGAGGCATTTCCAACCCTCCGCTTACTACGCCGAAAGGTATTACACTCAGCAGCGCCGACAAGGCTGAGGCAATAGCAGATGTCCTGGAGAAGTCTTTTACCCCAAACCCTCCTGCCCCAGATACACCAGATCTTGACCATAAAATGGATCATCTGCTCTCCGTTTCAAAGTGTCCTGAACTCCAAGACGAAGACCTCTGCTCTCCAGAAGAGCTTATATCACTACTCAAAGCATTAAACCCCAAAAAGGCTCCCGGACCAGACTCAATCACAGCTCGCCTCATACTGCAGCTCCCTGGCACAGCATTGTCTCGTCTGCTACAAATTTTCACAGCATCATTTCGTGTTGGCCACTTCCCTACAGCTTGGAAACATGCCAAAGTAATTTCAATACTAAAACCTGGGAAGCCTCCAACAGACCCGACCAGCTACAGGCCGATCAGCCTCTTAAGCATCCTTGGCAAAGTGTTCGAGAGGACTATCCATTCCCGACTAAACGTGTTTGTAGCTGATACGCAAATTATACCGTCCTCACAATTATTCGGCTTCACCGAAGGCACTTCAACTGAACATCAACTACTCCGCCTCACAAACAAGATTACTCATGGGTTCAACAACAACTCTCACACCGCTGTGGTATTCTTAGATGTGGCAAAAGCGTTTGATAAGGTCTGGCATCCAGGTCTCCTCTTCAAGTTTGCAAAACAAGACTGCCCTCGTCATCTACTTCATCTTCTACACTCCTTTTTAAAAGACAGAACCTTCATCGCCTCCTGGATGGGAGCTATCAGCATCCCCCGTCCAATCAAAGCAGGAGTACCACAAGGGTCTGTACTCAGTCCTCTCTTATTCAACGTCTATACGGCTGATGTTCCGTCTCTACCACAGGGGGTCATTTTACATCTATTCGCAGACGATAATGCGCTGGCTGCCACATCCGAGTTCTCAAGCCTTGCAATCGCCAAACTACAACGCGGCGTCAACACGGTGGCACCCTTCTACAGTAAATGGAGGCTGGGCCTCAATCCAATAAAAACAGTAGCTGTCCTCTTCTCAAGGAGAAATGTGAATCAACTACCCCGTCTTATGCTTGGGGGACGCAGCATCCCCTGGTCGAAGACAGCCATGTACCTTGGAGCAACTCTGGACTCTCGACTCACCTGGAGGCAGCACATTCGCAACACCAAACAACGCGCTGTTCGAAAAATTTCTGCATTAGCCCCACTACTACATTCAACAAAGGTATCACGTTTAGACAGACTCACGATATACCGACAAATTATTCGGCCTTCCATCACATACGCTTGCCCCATCTGGGCTGGTGCTGCTCAGTCCAGTATGAACTCCCTCCAACCTCTACAAAACCGAGTGTTAAGAACCGTTACACATTCTCCCAAATCAACACCAATTCACTGGCTTCACCAGGATATCGGATCCTCCATGCTCCAAGAGCATATTACTTCCATCTCCCGTAAATTCTACCGAACCCTTAGAACACACAACCATTTTGAGGTACGCTCCCAGTGTCGTTTTCATCCGACCAGCCGCGACCGTCATCCGAGACCAGTCGCCAGTATTGGAACCAGTGCATCATTCCCTCCAAATGCGAAGAAACGAACAATCAACCGCACCCACAATGACTCCAAATCTCCCCCACCAAACCCTGCCAACAAAAGGCGGGTGTAAGGGTCCGGTCAACCCAAACGTAGGCTCAGGCCGAATGTTTCGCCCTCGGAACGACCGGCACCCCACGGTCCTGTCTCTTGGAAGGCTAACGTACTAACACTGCTCTCCATCCACACCAATCTCCCCCGTTTCTCACTCGCTCCATGCTACTTTTTTTTAAAAAAAGCACACTCGCGAGTGAATGATTTCTTGCAATGAAACAGCCACCATCCCTTTCCCTTACCCCCTCCTTCCCCTCCCCTCACCTCCCGTCCCCACCCACCACAACTCAATCTCTAAGTGAAAAAGAGTTTCCTCCCCAAAGACAAAATATCACTCTTTCAATAAGAGCCCATAGGCTCGGTGTGAAACTACAAGCATGCACAAAAGTACCAAAGTGTAATGCATTCGACATCAAGCATAAAGCATCAATTGACAGCGGCCCAGAATCGTTATGCCCTCGCAAAGAAATACCCTGTCAACCACATAGAATTACAGTTTTTGTAATTGGAGTTAATTTAGTGTGGTTTTCATCAATTTGCTATTTTCGCGCCAAGTCTAATTGCACGTCCATAGTAGGGATTCTTTTCTCGTGCACGGCTAAAAGACTGGCTGAGTATGTTTCACACTTCTTATGATAACCTGTGTTTTCATGACGCCGATATTCCTTTTTGTCTTTTTTCCATCGTTGATGTGGACTGACTACCAACGCTACCGCACGTTGATGTTCGCCTTTTCCTACATCAACATGTGAAAACCCAAGTCTACTCATTTAAATATTAATCATAACATAATTTACTTATTAAAAAAAATATCTGGCAATAATGTGCTTACGTTAGAATATGCACGTGTGTTATTCTCCGCTGTGGTTATCGTAACCAGATGTGCGTACACGCGCGAGTGACCACAGTGATTACCCAACGACTTGCGTCACGCATTCCTTTATCGTGGGAGTTGGAACCTTTATCAGTATATAACGTCGTCACACCAGATGTTCTTGCACCACATTACAGTGGTGAAAACAGTTGAAGTTGTTGGTACATTAACAACTACCGGTATTGGCGGGGTCTCCTTGCCTTCTGATCTTGTTCACAAATGCACAATCACAAGTGCAGAGTACATATGCAATGGTCCCCAATTTAAAACACTTATAGTCAAATGTTTACATAAATGCACATTGAAGCTACAATTTTCCTTGCCGTACAGAATCTCCACACGTTTAACAATGTGAATCAAGACTCGCTCAGCATTCACAACTTCGCCTTGAAAAGCTTGAAATCCTTGAAAAGATCTCAAATCAGGACAGCATGGGAAAAGATGTGGAACAGCGTGGAGGAGACTCGAACTTGGTGGAGAGGGTAGAGTCATGGTAGGATGGAAGAAGTTGGATGTGCATATCTTCCCTGTCAACTCAATGTAAAATTGGACATATCAATAGATTGTGATGGTAAAAATACTTACCATTTTTAAAAGTTTGTCCCTGGACTTAAGTGAGTCATTTAATCGTCCTAATGCATCCAGGGTTATGCATGGCAGCTCTTCATCCATGTCACTCAATATGCCTATGCTTGACGCATTCTCGCCCGTTTCCCTCACCTGCACAGCCGCAGTGAGGGTTTGGATATTATTAATTGCCGCAATTGTCAATCAATTGAAGCCACCGTATCTACTTCAAATGTTATATGTGGCGTGCTTTGCACCCTGTAAAATGCATGGTGTTTATTTCAGTAAGCTACATAATGACAGTAAAATCCATTGATAAGTCAATTTCTTCCGACAATATAGTATTTTCACGATGAACCTCACTGCACATAGAAACTGCCGCAACTAATTAATTACACACCTTGAAGCTCATGTGCTACTGTCATCAATGCAATTTTAAAATCTTCCTATGCACTTTATGTGCAGCATCGATATGACCTCGCCGCCCCGCACCTTTTGACTGCCACCTGTACTCGGCAGAGAGAGCCTGGCTGCCTCGCCTCGCAGTCGGTCGGTTGTTCTTGTTGCAGGCGGACGTGTTTTGTGTCCGTTCTTTGGTCTATTCTTGTTGTGCCTCCAGAGTACAAGTAGCTATGGCTTCTGTTACTGCTAAATGTGCAGTTTGAGCAAGTCTTGGCTGTTGTGTCCTTGCATCGTTCTGTTTTAAGCTTGTTTGTTAATTAGGTTGTCTGTTCTATCCAGACTGAAAGGTTTTGTTAACTCTTTATTCTGCCCTGCTTGTCAGAGAAGCATGTTTGCTATCTCATTGTTGTACACCTTGTGGAGTTGATGTTCGCTGCTTAACCGCCTGCCAACACGAAGCTTTATTATGTGCCTGGGGCTTGCCAGCCGTTGTGTATCAATAAACTTTTATCTCTACACAGTCGGTTATAGTAAACCACACTTATCTCACATTGGGGTGTAACAAACACCTTTTTCAAGTCAAAGGAAGCAACAAATAGTTTAATTTCGCTCATTTCTTTGTGTTTATCTTCTTTCTTGAATTTTCTAGTTTTTGCTTTGATTGGAATATCATCGTATTTGTGTTGAAGTTTAGTCTTCTCTTCTGGACTTGATACATCTCTGGACGAACATAAGCCACATTGCTTATTTAATATTTCTTGGTAGGCATATTGGCGTTGCTTTCCTGCATTACCAGCAACTTCTTTCATATTGTTTGGATACAGTCGGTGCATTTTTAACTCACTATGCCATCTATTTATTCTCTAGAAGACTCCTTTCGAGTATAAAGTTAGACGATTCTTGGAAACAAATTTATGTGATTCCCGTATACTTTTTGCTACCAAGATTCCTCTATTTTGTTTGGACTGTTTGTGTGTTTTCCACGTTTACAGGTGACACAGAGCCTGCTTCTTTAACTTCGGTCATTGCCGACTGAACCCACTGTACGTTATGCCTAACGTGTATAATATACTGCATGAAGTGCTTCCCCCTAGAAGAAGCAGAAAATACCGTTACTTGTTTTTACTACCAAGATTGGTTAGAGAGTCCATTAAAATTGCTAAAACACCAAACAGTTTTAATGGTGACGTTGGGTTCAAGCTGAGCGGATCGTGGGCGCCTATATTAAAAATAATTCAAGACAACTCCAACGCTCGCCGTATCGCAAATAAATGCATTATCCCCAAGATGTTACTCCCGGTTTGAATACAGACCTTCTCGTCCTCCCTGTCCCAGAACTGGATCAGCTCCAAGAAAGTGGAGTCCGACGGAGTGATCGAATACATACCAGAAATTCTCAAATGTGATATTGTGGGTGTGAGAACTCTCGTAGGGTTGGAGGGATGGTTGGTAGCGCCTTCTTTCTGTTTTTTCAAGCATACTCTTGTGTGTTCACGTAGCCTTTAGTAGTGGATCCATTGGAACGAGGCTCGAGGCTACTGGAGAGGATGGCCTGCTTGCCTCGGAACTATCAATTTGAATGGGTCTCTCTTCGTGGGAATGATTGTTGAGTGAAGATTTATGAGTAGGCTTCAATGAACCGATACTGCGTGTTGTGCCCTTACCCATAATTAAAGCGACTGACCCTAGCCACGCATCACCCCGTACTTCCCCGCCAAGTGCTCAAAATGTGCCAAGGATGACCCGGCCTCTTTGCGTAGATGCAGAGCTTTCCTTCAAGCAAGAGATCGGCAAGCCCAGTCCAGGGGTCAGCTAAATACTTATAAATAGAACGAAGAGGTGCCAGTTGGTTCCACATAAATGCCTGGGCCTCGAGCTACCGGGAAAGCTGAAATGATAATGCACTGCTTGCTAGGCTCCTAGGTCCGAGATTTGCTGTGGATTAGGGCTATGATAGGTATAGGCCTATTGACTGTTTGTAGCGACGTAGCCTATCCTAGTTAGTCTATGCTAGGCCCTATCCACTTCTGCTATCTGGCGGCCAGTCTCGTACTTCCGTTTTCTTTCCACGTCCGAATTTTCGTTTTAATTTTATCACAGTTTACAGCTGAGACAATTTACCTACCATTAAGGATCTTGTCTTTCAATTCACCGATCGCTTCTATTCAAAATGTACAGACAATTCTCATAATATTTTAATTTCTAGCCTTGGAGACTCACTCTAGCCTCACTTACATATAAAAGGTACAAACACAAGCGTACTAAACATGTTTTACTTTAATCTATAATTGTTTAAACTCTACTCTAATTCCGTATTGTATTTATTACTTTATTTTAGAATTGTCTTACTTCGTTCCAAAGAGGTTTTTTTGTTTAATTTTTTCCCTCATTACATACATGTTTTTTTAAATATCTATACATATTTTTATTTTTATGTTAAAATGTTAAGAGCCCAATGGCTCAGGTAATTTTGTACACACTGTATGCACTGCTGTACCATTATTATAAGTTTAATAAATACCTTAAAAAAAAGACCGCCACATCTGGACGAAGAGGACAACGCCATTTGTTCCCTGGATACCGTAATATTTATCCGAGAAGGCTCTGCACCAGGTACGCTTGTATAGCATTGCACTGCTCTAGTGTGCGTTTTTGATGAACCTCTCATAGTGTTTTTGTTTTAATATACTGTATTGAATATAGAGGAGTAAAAAATATTGAAATTTCACTTGAAGTTATTGTTCTGATGGGGGCGAGTCCAAACAAGTTTCTGGTGACACATACGGCAGCTCCACATACTTGAGTGAGTCACTCAGAACTCCATGCTCAGTAGAGAAGCACTGGAAATTGGTTGAAGTGCAGCACATTGCACCTTCGTAACCCTTCATTCCAAGTCTTGTTTGACAACTTTTGACTACCTCCCCGACGGCGACGACAATGACAACACGGACGGATGATGGCACAGACGGAGACGACCACGACGTGGGGGAACCCCTGCCCTCCCCATTTGCTTTCGGCTGGTTCTGACCAGCACAGGCCTGTCCACCCCTTGTCCCCCCGCGTCACCCCTTACGTCCCTCCCTTCGTCTCGATTTGCCAAGTTGCATAAATATGAGACGTTAAGCAATATCCAATCAATCAATCAATCACAACTTTTTACATTCACATAAAGGTCTTTTTGGTTAAAGAATTTAAGACATTTTGCGCGAGGCAAAGTTGTCAAAGGATTTTTCTTTGCCTGTGTTTGATCAACGTTTAGGAATTATAACCCCAGATCCGCGAGGTAAAGTTGCGTTGTTGTGTAGGTAGTTCCCCCCTATCAAACGAGAGCGCTCTTTTGACTCTTTTTTGCGTAGCTAAGAAGGCTTGCACTTAAGGCTCGTTGGAATGTGCGCTCTCCAAATTCCTTGGCAGCTTCGCAAAAAGAACCTTGCAAAAATGCAACAGTGGCGCTTGTCCCAGCGGCGCACACCTGGCATGTTTTTGGAAGGCATAACTATAATCCCCGATGTCCTATCTTCCTCAGTCTCGCTTGTGACTTTTGGTTTGTGTTAGATGGTATTTGCACACAACGCACACACAACAAATACATTTCCACTTGATGTCCGACGCACTCCACTGACGCGAATGTTGTGACAGCTTACTAACAACGTAAACGTTTAGTTTGCTTGAAGGGCTCGGGTACTGATACAAATCCCTTAGTTGTTTAAATTTATATCCAACTACCTTGATGGCTGCGCTGGGCCCTTGTAACTGGATGATGTTGGTGATGATAACTACTTCCAGTTCTTTGGTCATGACGCAGTTGTTAGGCTTTGATGATTTAATGGTGTAGTTTGAATTAATGATGAGATCCTGGTAGTTCTTGCCTCGTATTCCTCCGTGTACGCGGCCGGTGGAGAGCAGGTTTTTCAATTCAAATTTCTTCATGATACTTTTTGATTCGATGTTATCTACCGGGCGTATGTGATAAACTTCAGTGTGCCTGTTGATAAACTGTTCTAGGGGCTTGGAGTGAGTAGAGTAGAGAAGAGTTGATCTTTATTCACTAGACTAATACATGGTACAAGTATGGATTATGTATGGTTTTCTTTATATGTCTTAGAAAGTTCTCAAACTTGAAAGCGCCAACCAGATCCAGAGGTCCATACTTTTGGGCGCCTGATGAAAGGTGCACTAGCCCATGTATGTTGTACACTACAGTGTTCGGGCCGTACAGATCACACTGATGTACGAACGACACAAGTACACTTTCTGCATAATAAGTGTACTTGGGATCGTAAGCCTTGCTCGACACCAGTATCCGTATGGCCACGTGAAGCAGCATCTAGTGGTCGTACAACTTAGATTGTAAGACATCCTTCAATGCAATGGGCCCGGTGTACAGAAGAAACTTCCGGTATTGTGTTGCCTTGAATCTATCAACATGCAACAACGATCTTGGCTTTCGAGCCCTTTATGTGTCCAGGCACTTATCCATACTGAACAGAACCTAACACTTTCTGAACGCCAACCCCACAGACTTGATCAATTTGAGGACTAGTTCTCTGGTGGACTACAGCTCAATTTAGCTCTAGCTCTAGCACAAAAATTATTATTATTTATTCTTTGGTAATTGTTGTTTGTTTTGTCTATATTAAATTAGATGAAATCAACATTTAATATTCTTATTTTTACTCAAATGTTATTGTTGTTAGTTTTTTTAACTATTAAAACCATAGGAATCTAGCAACCAAGCTTTTCATGACTACATTTTGTCCTAGAGAGTTTTAATGATGTATTGCAGAGCTTTTTGTGTTTGTATATGGATGTTTTTATTTACTTTTTTGGTTAGGTTGTTTTTTCAATGTAAGTGTTTATTAAAATATCCTATGGAGATATCATTTTAAATTCCCCAAAAAACTCTCCATAACATTATTTCCACGTAACTCTCTTCTTTTAAAAAAAAATGTAACCTTATATCTCTCTCTTAAGAGGGTATGCTGAGGCTAGAACGGAGGCGAGTTTACGCACTCAGCTTTCTGGATTTTTCGGGTGAACGGTTTATAACACTTATCAAATTTCACACAAACGTTTATAAAGAATAAATCTGTTATCCATTATGCGTATTCCTAAATTAATTCATTGATTTTGAATTTAAATTTAGTGAAATCACCAAAATTTGCTCAATTTTGGTCAACTTTGGGAATTTATTCCACGTGTACAGATTTTTTTAACTCAAATTTGCATAATGGATATCAACGTTTAAATCAATGTGAACGCGCAGGTTCATTTGGTTTTATCGAAAGATAAACGGTTTGGTGGGAATGTCCAGAATTGTAATCCATGTTTTGGATTTTCCATTTTTTCACGTTTTGGACTTATGTTTCACAATGGATCTTTAAGGCTTATTTTGTGCAACCAATGACGGATATCAATATAAAACTACTTTTTTAACATTCATTCAACATTTGGTATTGATATTACCAACCGTTCAGCAGAAATCATCAACACCTGTTTGCGCGCATTTGAGTTGGGCTGTTTGGGCCGTGGCCCTGAGAAAAGTGGTAATTTGTGGACTGTATAATAGAACTTAGCAAACTGCACTTACCCAAGATGTTATGAGGGAGTGAGATGAAGTGCAGGGCACGGTAGATATGGTGGCGTAGTTGGTAGAGCACACCACGAGATAGGAAAGAATTAAAGAAGCTCGAGCTTAGAAGTATGAAGAGAGAATGAAATAAGAAAATGTGCCTGGGAGGCATCGAACCCAAGACTGCGTGTAGCAACTGGAAGGCGTATGGCAAGCGAGGCGAGAAGTCAGGCGACGTGAGATCGGAGATGAACTGTGTGAGATATGCACTGTTCACTATTTGCACTGAACATACGAGAGAACTGCTCACTAAGCAGGCGAGCGAAACTTCACCCTATGAAGGTAGATGGGTAACACAGGTGAATCAATCACAATGAGAATAATACGAGAGACAGTACGCGAAATATAAACAAACTAGAAACTATACTATACACTAAGAACATTGGCGTGAACATGGGCCATGCTCAGCGTACCCTCTTAAAATTTAGTGCATCTAGTCTCAGGTTTGGGAAAATGTCTAAAAAAGTATATCCAAGATAATGCTGTTAAAAGTTAAGAACAAGTTTTACCTTGGTAGGCCTAGGTCTATATCTCCATGGCTCATCCATCAAACTCCCCAGCTGCATATATGAGTCCTTCATCTGCTGATGCTTTATCAGATTTTCTCTTGCTTCTGATCCATCGATGTCGCTGTTTTGTTGCTTGTGTCCCATGCTTTCCGCAGACCGAGATTCGCAATTTGTCCATTGCGGCAACTCCCACTCGCATGTGATAGCCTGGTTCAACGTTTAATCTTTTGAAAATTTCCAATTGCACTGTGGATCCACAATTGAAGTGGCAAACATCATCCATAACCCCTAAATTGAGGGTGGTTTGACCTACATACAAGTCTTTTGGACATCTCTTCCATATCATGCCGTTGAACGATTGATTTGCATTTTGCATTTTTCCATGTAAACATTTGGCAAGCATTTCCGTGCAAGTAAGCCGATTGCGTTCAGGACCTGCGTCTGGCAGGGCGTGTATGGTCGCCGGCAAACAACTTGCCCAAATATGGAGGCAGTCAACCTGTCTTTTGGGCCGCCCTCCACATTGGATTGCTGGTAGCTGGATTCGAACTCCTGTTTGCCCTTGATAACAAGGACTCCAAATTCTTAGTGTGCACGGATTCTTTAAGTTCCCTAGAAGCTATTTGCCAAATTTACACTACACACCCACTAGTTTGTAAAATACACCTTATACTGTCCAAACTTGGTGCAAAACAAAAATCAATATTTTTTGTTGGGTGCCAGGCCATTCTGGTATTTTAGGAAATGATCTCGCCGACCAAAGTGCCAAAGAAGCTTGTAACAAAGAACAAATTGATTGCCAATTAGTCGTAACGCCTGATCTTAAAGCATTATTTAAACTTAAACTTAAAGAAAAGTGGTGCGAAGAATGGCATATCATGCAAAATAATAAGCTTCGCGAAATAAAAGGCGATGTAACACCTTGGATCTCTTCAAGGCGCTCTTCTCGACGCGAAGAGGTTGTTCTGACCCGTCTACGCATTGGACACACACATCTCACTCAAGGATACCTTTTAAAAGGTGAAGACCCACCATCCTGTGAGCAGTGTGGTGAGATTTTAACTGTTAAGCACATATTAGTAGAATGTCCTCAACACATGGACGAGAGGAATGATTTTAAACTAAAACCTAATTTAAAAGAAATTTTATCTGATGAATCTGAGAACATAACCAATGTTTTTAAATACCTGAAATCAACACAGCTGTACAATAAGATTTAAAAACAACATGCCATTATATAAGAGAATACGGGCACTGATAACCTTAGTGTTGTGTGCCCTTAAACCCTAATAACTAACTAACTAACTAACTAACAGTTCTCCGTTCGAGATCGTGAACTGCTGCCTCGCGCGCTAAGACCTCTTCCTTGCCGCGAGCCATCTGTTCGTCGCTCATGTCAGGCTCAGCGGCGTTGGGTCCATAGTCGGCGTCTGGATTCGTGCAATATATTTAACGCGTTAATGAACATGCGACAACGATCAGTTTTATTGGCGGCCTTATCCCAGTCAAAAGCAGCATAAAGGCTTGAGCCCGTGGAAGGTCCGATATAAGCGTTTGTGAAGCTTGATTCATACAGTTTAGAGCTTTTGTAATCTGATTCCTCTTTTTGCCTCCTACGGTTTTCATAAAACTGATTGATGATTATTGGAGTCTTCTTTCCAATACCCTCGTCCCAGTCATTCTTGCAGTTGTTTCCGGTTAATATTTTTTGGAAAGATATGGCCCACATACATTCAGAGCCCTTATACTACTGACATCTTTTCCACACATTCCCAATATCTCCTGTCTTTGAAGAACATAGGTCGAAACCATTAAAGCTTGC